>VDFB02154827.1:136233-159046 GCA_007258455.2 Sequoia sempervirens | reverse complement strand
GATGAAGGAATGGGAGCTCTGCAACCTCGTGCTGAATAGTACCCTCCATTGAAGGTCGGACCATGTTTGGCGCTTTGGCCCATCTGTAAAACCTTCCACGAGACGCAAACTCGGAGTTATAAAAATATATTAAGACAAAGCGATCAAATGTAGCAGGAGAAATATGAAGATGTGGAAATGGAATACGGTATATGGAGTAATATAAGAGGGCTGACGGTGAACCCGGCGCAGCCGCTAAAAACGGTAGTTTGGGCATGCAGATTCAACTTTCTACAACGCGGTTTGAAGGAAGAAAGTATAATCAACCGGCAGCGTTTTGCTTTAATTCTATAGCTTATTTTAGCATGTTCGATGCTTTGGCATTTTTTTTAGCTTTTTTTCTTAAATACACCCTGTTAGCGAAGTGGCTAATCCAGTCCCGTAGATGTAGTTGGAAACACTCTGATAGACATGTATGCAAAATGTGGAAGCATAGACAAGGCACGCGAACTGTTTGACCGAATGCCTTAAGGGAACTGTGGTCTTACGCGAAATGTATTTATTGAAAAGGCTTCAGGAACTTTCAAGAAAATGCAATTGGCAGGTGAGACGCCAGAGTTCACAACCTTTGCCAGCAGCCTCCTTGCCTGTGCCAAAATGGGAGCTTTGAATCCGTCAAAAGATAAAGAACAGGGGAATTTTGTCAGATGCTGTAGTTGCAACTAACCTGATAGACGTGTATGCAAAATGTGGAAGCATGGACAAGGGCGTGAACTATTTGACAGAATACCTAAAAGAAATGTGGTCTCATGGATTGCCATCATTGCAGGATACACAGAACGTGGAATCATAGACATGTTTAACAGAATGCCTTGAAGAAACACGTTCTCATGGAATGCCATGATTGCAGATTATTCACACGGTCGACTCTTTAAAAAGGCTTTAGAAACTTTCAAGCAAATGTAATGTGCAGATGTAAAGGCAGACTCTGCAACCTCTGCCAGCATCCTCCTAACCTATGTTAGGGAAGAGGGTATGGTCTAGCATAAAGGATAGAGAAATTTTGTCTGATGTTGTAGTTGCAACTGCTACAGAAAATGTGGAAGCACAGACAACGGGCGTAATATGTTCTCAAACCACATTTACAAGGACTTTTACATCCTTTTTCTCTTCTTCATTTCTCCAAAAATTTTAGCACTCTTTAGTTGATTGCTATCTGTATTATCTTTTTCATGCATACATATATTAAATATTAATATATATTTATCTTCCAAAAATAATATTAAAATATATTAAAAATAATATTTAAGATTTATTAAAAATATTTAAAAATTTAAAATAGCATAATCCCAAACAAAACTACGGCTTTCATAAAAGGAAAATTGTTTTTAAAGTTCATTTTAAGAAGTTAACAATAATAATTGTGCTTTTTTTTTTCAAAAGATAAGAAGATAAGATTTAAGAGTGGATATGGATTTGCATGTCATTTGCACATCAATTTCTAATTGAAGAGTTTTTTCCCTACACATTGCTTTTTGGTGCCATTGTAATACGCCTCTCAGCATAATAATGATTGGTTGGTTACACCTCTTGCAACAAAAGAGTTGAGTCAAATGGCTACCCAAGGTCTCTACAATCATGATTAAAAGTCCACAAAATATTGATTGAAAACTTAAATGATTTCCTTGCAATTTCAATAGTTTAGGCTAAACAGTCACAAAATCGAAAATTTAGAAGATTTCATTGAAATTCAAATAGTTCAAGCTAAACACATTTGTGACCAATGGTATAACGAGACTGTATAGATTCATCGTATGCTCAAAATGCGGGTAAAATTTTTAAAATAGAGAAACTGTGCTAATGATATCATGTTTTCCTATATTTTTTTCTTAAAAGACAATGCAAAGAATACATAGTTTCAAACATATTATACATATTTAGTATGGCAGTCAAGTGAGTTTGGTTATAAAGGAAAATGATTTTGACTACATTTCTACACGAGATTCACAAGGAGGAAGTAATTGGTACCTAATTTGAAATTGAATCTAATAAAGGATGGTAAATTGAACATAGGTGCAAATTACATTGAGATCATGAAGACATTGTTATTTCCCAATACATTATTAGTGAGGAGCCTACTCTTAAGAGTAGTTTCTATGCTACTACTCATCCAGGGCAACCAAATGCAGATGCAAAAACCAAGCAAGTTCAAGGTCAACTTAGATTTTTATAGAAATGTAGGAGTTGTTCTAAATTTGATATAGAAGATCACTCTAAGTAGTGCTCCTAGAAATAAAATGGCTGGGCAGGAAATGGTCTTGTTCATGTTCTGATTCTTGAGTTTTTTTGTGACAGTAGGCGCACCCATGAGGAAATAGTTTTTCTTAATGTTAATATCAATTTGGAGAGTGTTTTGTTGCTATTTTTGGTTAATGTTGAACTCTGAGGAAAATATCATTTTCAAATGCACTCTTTACTACAATACCCAATAGTGATACCATTGTTTGTCAAAAATCAACATAGTTCCATGAGGACTTTTCTACTGCATGACAACCAGAGATGCCTTCGATTTGCTCATATGTAAAATTCAACATCTTCAACCAAAACCAATAAAAAGTCCCAAATAGATCCCACAAGTTGCCACAAATTTGAATTATTCCAAGAGGCCTTGCAACTAATGTATCCCCTCTCATCAATATTTTCCAAACCTTAGTTTCTCTATTTACACAAAATCAAATTTGCATGAACCATGTTTACTCCATTATTGTATAAATGATTTTGTAGTTTTTCTGTGGTGCATGTTTGCATGCTAAAAAAATTCCAAACTGATGTTGACAAGGAAGGATATGTAGCATGCAAATACACACTATATGAACAACATTTGCTTGATTTACATATAAGTGAATTTGCATAAACTACTTTTACTCCATAATCATATAAATTGTTTCCTTGGGTAATTTTTGTGGTGGCATTTTGCATGCCAAAAATATTCAAACCTACCACCAACAACTGGAAAGTAGAATATCTAGGGATAAAAATGTGAACTAAATAAATGACATTTACTCCATTTCATAAGTGAATTTATCTCTGAACAATTGTTGGATGATAATTTTATGAATGGTTTCGCAGCTTTTGTGGCATGTCTATACGATATATATTCTCCAAACCTTAGTTGCTGACATAGTAGGATATTTGGAATGAAAAATTAATGCTAAATCAACAATGTTTGCTCCATTTACATAGAAGTGAATTTACTATATAATTTTAAGAGCAATTTTGCAGCTTTCCATGGTGCATGTTTGCATGCTAGATATTCTCAAGTGTTAGGAGAGCTGTTAACTCTACACTCACAAAGCTTCCTTTAGTCTGGTTGTATTAGGAATTGCTAAGTGGTGCTCTCCTCTTCCTTTGACTCCCTCTCTTCACCCTTGCAAGCTCCCTTTAACTTGATCCTAGATTTTGTACTTAATTAATTACATCTCTTATATAACATTTATTAATATTTAGATTAGAGCTTTTATCAAGAGTATACATCACAATCCATACTTGAAGAGTTTTACATATATCAGTTACAATTGTCAATAACTTAATAATAATAAGTTTAGTACTGCAAAAATTTTTAAAATATCATTGGCCTTCCACTAAACACCACCACATTGGAACATTTTAAAAATAAATTAACTGGAGAAAGGGAGTGGTTTTCATCTAGGGAAACCAAATGCAAATGCAAAAGCCAAGCAAGTTGAACGTTAACTCTAGAGTTTTACAAAAATGTAGAATCTGTTATGACCTTGATATAGAAGATCACTCTAGTATGAATGAAGAAAAATGATTTAGACGTAGGATGAGAGTATATTTGGTATCTTTGAAAATCATATAGAAGTTAAGAAATTAAATAAAAAGTCAAGTGAAGATAACAAGGATATCTTATATAACGAAAGTTATATTCCACAACATTTCTAGAAAAATGGTACAAAAACAAAAACAAACTTCTAAAATAATAGTAAAACTCAAATAAAAAACTAAAAAATCCAAAAACTCAAATTGATATCAAGAAGGAAAAATAAGTCCTTATGTTTCGTATTATGATTAAAAAACAATTGATTACAAGTAAAATAAGAAATGTAGATACCTGCACAATCAGCAATTGTTTCCCTCTCCCAATCGCAATCTAGACTTTTGTCTCTCCCTTTTCGAAGATGGTTGCCTTTGGTTCAATGTTAAATCTCTTTTTTAACTCCACCTACATACAAAACTTGTGTAGTTAAAATCAGCAGCTTTGAACAAAATAAAACAAGATCCAGATCTTATCTGCAGTAATATGCAACCAAGCAAATCATCAATCCAAGTAAACCACGACTAAAACTTGCATTACCAAGTGAAGCTTCGTACAATTCAGACAACAAACACTCTTGACAAATTTGTTTGCTAAACAGTGTACATGCACTCTAAGCTCTTTGTGCATTATATAGTTGAAGGGTAGTGTTCACATAAGTTTGTGTACGAAATGAAACGTTGGCAATACAGCTTTAAAACTAAAAATCATATTAAATATAACAGCTTATCAAGATTTTAACAAGATTATCTTAATAATTTAAAAAATATTTTTAACAAGATTATCTTGAATTTTTTAATATCAATTTAGTAATTGTCATTTTATTGTAATATTAAATTCAAGATTTTATTTATGTGTAAGCTTTAAAAGTATTCATTATTATCATCCTATATATATAATATTGAATTTTTAATTTTTTTTGTATTAGATATACAAGATAATCTTGTTAAAAATCTTCTAAAATTTTTAAAAGCATGAAAATATTGTAAATTAATATTTATTTCCATAACAAATATTATAAATTAAAAAACATGTATATTCTAAAAATGTGTGTTTTAGTTTTTTGAAAATATTCTAAATTAATATGTATTTCCATAACAAATATTATAAAATGATATATATTACTATTATAAATTAGAATACTATATTATATTTCCTTAAAAATTTCATATATAGTAAAACTATAAAAAAATGATGATAATGCATGCATTTAAAGCTTACATATAAAAAAAAAAAATCTTAAGTATAATATTACAATTAAATAAAATTTCTAAATTGATATTAAAAAAACATTCAAGATTATCTTGTCTAAAATATTTTTTTGCTTTAATATCTGATTTAAAAGCATTAATCTATTGATAAATTATTTACTTTGTGATGGGTTAATAGACGCCAATTTAAATGGGGAGAATAAAAATGTACACATACTCATTGATGTGAGTGTAAGAAGCCTCTCAACTTAATTAGGAATCATTAAACTGATATTGAATGACCTAAAAATATTTTTGGGACCTAAACTAACATTTATAACCTAGAAATTATATTTTTCATTTTTATAGCTTGAAAATTATATTTTTTGTATCTTTAATATTAGGAGAAAGGTTGAGACAACTTTCTAGAAACTATCATACTTTACTATCATGATCTTTTATAGAGTAAAATATTAACACCTAATATCAATAAATTAACAAATTTCTTATTGATTTATATTTTAACAAGAAAACACTTAGCCAATTAAAACATCATCTCTTTCACAATCAAGATATTTTTTTTATGAAACCCAATTAAAATATTTTTAAGGTGATTCCATATTAACATCCTGCCACATTGCTTTAACAAATTGAAAGTAAATTCATAATTACAAAATCACCTCAATTCTTCAATATTTAAAATCATTGTATTCTTACTAGAATCCAATAATATTCCAAAAATAAATTCTCCCATATTTTAAAAATATTATATTTTCTATTATACCTATAACTATAGGAATCAAGCCTAAATAATTTCTATTTAAATATCATGTATTCTTTTCATGTGCATCTTTTTATAATAACATCTAGTATTAAAATATAGCTTAAATTCTAATTATTTAATTTTAGCATATTGATTTAGAATTATATGGATTTTACTAGAGATTACAGTGTGCATCTTAGAAAATGTCATACTACATTTTTGAATTGGTTTCTATAGTAAATTATTTTGTTAGTATTTATTTGTAAAAGTGTATTTGAAATGGGATGAAAAAGGTTGTTGAAAGATAGATCTATAATGTCAAATTATGTTTAGGGAAGTGAATTGAAAACATCCTTATAGCATAGTCAATTTCTCTCTTATATTGTATTCATTTTATTACTATAAATATAATTAGAGTGGTGTTATTGTTTGTTGGAATTTTCTTACAAAATTATCTAAAGTAAATCTTGTGTATTTTCTTTGTTAGAATATTTTATTTTGTTGAATTTTGCAATTAGTTTTCTATTTAGATTAGTAGTATTGTTTTCTATATTTGGTATCAAAACTTTTTTTAATTTGGTTGATTAATGGGAGAAAGAAAAATTTTGGACCTATTATAATCTTTTTTTTAATTTGCTGAGGAACAGGATGCGGAATGCACTACAAATGAAAAAAAAAAGAAGAATATTCATGTGGAAGGATTACGAGCACTAATAAGTGTGAGCTTGCAAAATTTGTGGAGCTAACGGCCGTGGAGAAATCATCAAATGATGGGAAAGAGAACGAGGGGGTTACAATGAGCACTGCAGAGGCCTTAACGGATTTGGAAAAGAAGCATCATCGTGTAGAGAGGTTTGGTTTGGCATTGCAATTGACGGAGGAGGAGAAGCATAGGTCAAGAGCTACGAGGAAACAAAATTTTGTGTAATGTATCTCTACTTCTAATTTGTAGCTCAGTTCATTTTTAGGGTTTCAATCCTAAGGAAATACTCACCCTATAAAATATGGTGATTTGACAAGCTTTGGAGACTCAGAGCATGTTGGTGATCCTAAGTATTATACATTTGAGGTACATAAATAATATTTAAATTACTTGATACATTCACACATTGAACTTGTACATTGTAATTTTTAGATAACTTTACATATACACATGTATATTAAATTAAATTATATGTACTTGAACTTGTGTAGGGTTTGGGACAAGGCATGAGACAAGGATTGAGACAAGGATTGAGACAGAGATTAGGACAGTGATCAGATTCTTCTATCCATACTAGGCATCATCCTCTTTGAGTTGTTTTACATGCACGTACATGTGTTATGTATCTTTAGACATTATGGTTCACTCTTATTATGATTTGTCACATTATATACATTTTACATTATGGTTTACATCACATTACGGGTGAGTGTAGGATCATGGGGGTCTAAAAAGTGGCGATATGACAAAAAAGTGGTTGACGACTTTTTTATTATCCGAATTTGATGAAATGAAAAGGGTTTCATGAGAAAATTATCAGCTTTCTACCAATATAAGATATGCCTTATTTGGAATTAAATATAAAATTATTATTTATTTTCTACATGCATTCTGACTAAAGTCTTCATTGATAGGATGGTTGAAAAACATCTATAATTCTTAAATGATTTAACATTTTTTGAATCTAAAAAATGTGGAACATTCTATGCTTCCCATACTATAGGATAAAAAAAGAAAAAATGAATTTCATAAATTTTTGATCAAGTTATAGTAGTTAGACAAACAATTTTTAATATTTTTAAAAAATTATAACTAATTATTTACTCGCAAAATAAAATACCAAAAAAATGTGGCACATCTGAGCATGTGTTCTCTACTTATATTGAAAGTTTCAAAAAAATATTTTATTTTTCTTGTAATTTTAGGGGTTGGTCGCACATACACTTGGTCACACACACACACACACACACACACACACATGCACACATTTCTTGTTATGGTGTGTCACATGTGTTATGTTTCTTATCAGTTACACTTATATATACATTTTATATTGTGGTTTGTCAAGTTATGGTTTGAATATGATTTATTTGAATTAATGATCTCTAGTTATAATGAATTATTAGCGAATTAAATCTATTTATTATAGTTACATATTTAGTTACATGGCCATGTACTTATTATGATCTCATAGATTTTGGTTCTAAACCATTGTGCATAGTTGCATGTCTAGAAATTAATAGTTACAAGATACATACAAAGATCTCAATATTGTTAATTGCGAAAAAATAATTTTTAATTTACTTATTATGACCTCATAACTTTTGGTTCTTATTTATTTAGCACTTGTACCTTAGATTTTACTTATTTAGCAAGTACCTTAAATTTAATTTATTTCTTATATGTTCAATCAAAATTAGAGTACATATTAATTTTAGTCAATCTTGATTAATGTGAATCATCCTTTGAGGTGTAGATTATATATTGCAACAATCAACCTTTTGCAACCTAGTTTATTATGATCTTTGGTGCATTTGAAAATGCATAAGAGTGATGGTATTTAAAAATACCTTTAGGGGTGTTGAAAAATTGCTAGGGGTAGATCCCAGTTTACCCTCTATTGGATTAAATTTATGACTTCGTTTGAATGTTGGATGAAAACATACACAAGCATGCAAATGGCATAAATATAAATTTTGAGACGTAATAGACTTATTTTATGATCTAAATAAAAATGTTCCTAGAATGGTTGCTCTTTGTATTTAAAAAAAATTGGATGTAATTAATTGCACAAATGAATGTCTTTAAATACCAAGAAATAGAAATAATTCATGCAAACATGTGTAGGTCAATTCCCAAGAGCTAGTAAGAAAAGACAATTTTAAAATTGAAGAATCAAATTTTATGGTCAATCTCGAGCCACATAGGATCAAACCTAAACATTATAGGATTGATCTTGGTGGGAAAATAAAAATCTTAGGATCATGAATAGGTATATGAAAATGTGGGGTTGATCCCACAATACTAGTTTACAATTTTTGGCCAAAATGGACATTGAACAATTTGAAGATGATGCAAACTAGTGATTTATCACATTTTGTCTATAGATTCTAAATATATTTTTTCAAAATTTTTGGAATCAAATTGCACTTCTTTTTCCATCACCTTAGAAAACTAGTTTTTTAGTAAACAACATTTTTAAGGAGTGACACTCACCGCCTAACACATAAATTTTTTCATGAAGGATTAAATTTAATTTTTTAGAATTTAGATTTTTAACTATGATATCTAGTGCCCAATTGGTTAGATAGTGTTTTATTGAATTTTTTTTCCTTAATCAAGTTTTGAAGTCAAACCAATTATAATTCATATAGGTGACCATATAATGCATAACTTTTTTGTATGTACCAAAATTAATTTTTGTTTTGTTGATCAAGGACTTCAATATCTAGTGCACTCATATTTTTCAAAAAAAAAATTGATAATATGCTACTTTTCCACATGTGCAGAACAAAGAACTTGATTTTTGGTAAAAAACCTAATGTTTAATAAAACTAAATAAACAAATACATAATAAAACCAAAACATATTAAAATTATATTTATTGGATAGCTTGTTCTGAGGACTACCATCATCCAGTTGGGTCTGTGAAGTCACCTCCATTTTCATCCTCGTCCCAAGCTTTGAAATGCAAAATTCTAGACTTTTTTGGTCCGAGAGGGTGAGAAGTTGGGAAAAGGGGGGTTGAGCGAATCCCCTTTCAAAAAATGTTTTCTTTGTGTTTTTTGGCAGGAATGGTGGGACCTTGCATTTAATTGGTTCACTCAAACTAGGGTTCATTCGAACCCTTTAAATCAGTTCGCTCGAACCAGGGCTCATTTGAACCCTTTTTGGTTCACTCGAACCAAAGGGTTCATTCGAACCCCAAAAACCATTTTTTTTTGCATGGGGTCATTTTTTGCAACTTTTCCTTCCTCGCTCGAATTGTAAACCACTTTGTGGGTTGATAATATGGTGAATGTATAGAAATAGGTGCAAGCAGGAATGAAATAAGTTCAAGTGTATGGAAATATATGTAGGAAAGATTAAATAAGAATGAAAAAGGATAAGAAATTGGTCAAAATCAGCATAAGAGTCACAACTTATTGATATATAATTATATTAAGTCATTTTATCAAAATGAGCCCAAAATTGAATGGGAGTTGATATGGATATGCAAATTTTACCATTACATTTTTTCCACTTTGAGGTTCATATGAATCTAAGATGAATATGTATTTCAAAGTATATGAGCATTCTCAACCAACATGAAAATTAAATATTTAAACACAAAAATGAAATATGGTCAATGTAAAGTGTATGAGCATTCTCAAAAAAGTCACCTATTAATGAATCAATTTTCATTTTCTAATAAAATTATAAGTGTTAGACTTGCCCAAATTATGATTTTGAATTAGTGAACTAGGTGCCCAAATTATGATTTATATAAATTCAACTATTAAATTTTTAGTGTGGGAAATCCTAATGAAGGTTATAATTTTTCAATTTGAAATCAATCAAAGGGTCATGCCTACTTCTTCTATTAGTTCCCAACCTTAATGGTGATTTACATCTTTGTTGTAAATTCCCTTTAAAGTTGAATAACTTGGTGAGATCTTGGTTGTGCTTTGATATAGAGTTGTGTAAAATATGTGTGCATAAAATATGGTGGTTTTATAATTTTAAAGTTAGAATCATCTTAAACTCCTTAAAATCACATTTGTGGTGTTTGTGATTGCATGAATATTGATTATTCTAGTATATAAGTTATAATGGATTTCATTATACAATTAAAAATTAAAAAGCTTAAAATTAGTATATCATTATCAACTCATTTTATGTTTCAAACTTTCTCTAAAACATGAAATCTTTAATTATGTATCTAATAAAAATGGCATCAGATTCTTTTAATTATAACTTAGTTGCTTTGTGCTCTTATGGGAAAATAATCATTGATAGTTCACCATATAGTATATTCTTGATCTCTTTTGCATTATGGAAAACATGAATATGAAAACTTAAATAACCTTATCCTATTTCAAATTATTTGATAATTATATATTTGATTGACACACGATCATAGGTAGATCCTACTTGTAGCTCAATTCTTATTTACTAGTTTAAAAAGCTATTATAGAAAGCATTTTTACCTACTACCATTGTACCTAGTTTAGCTAGTGCTAAACAAACATCTATAGAAAAGATTGTAATGGGATTCAAGATTCCACTAAATACACCAAGTAAGAAAGCTTTATAAGAAAATAAGATCACAAAAAAGAAAGATTCATGGACTACTAATTCATTCAATGTCTATCTATTTATATACATGTAAAAATATTCAACATATATATCGACCTATATCTAAACTTGACCGAGCCTGAAAATATACATCTAATCCATCAAAAAATCCAAATTTAGATCACCACATGGAATAAAAATTATAAAAAGATATATCAAAATTTTGAATTCAATATATATATAATCAAAAGACTTTTAAAATTAGTTTGAAATGTTATATGTGTATATATCCAGTCATATATCTAGTCATATCTATATGTACTTATAAATATCTTAAAGCTCTTAGTACATATAATCGAGATCCTCTCGATCTTTAATTATCTCTAAAATCTTTTCATGATCTTCAATAAACAACCTCCACTTTTGTTTTCCACGTCCTCTTTTTGGTAAAGTTTCAAAATTTATTATTGTTCCTATAACTAGGTGAAAGGGATAACTTTAAGAAATCCCCCCCCCCCCTCGGCGAAGGTGTAAAATCCTAACAAATCTTGTATACTTCCCGATAAAAATATTAATTTTATTGGAAAAAAATTCATTTTTCGGCAAAAAAAAATCTCAATTGGCTAATATTTTCTAATCACTAGAAGTCTGTGGAAAATCCTAGCAAATTGAATTTTTTTTTAAACCAATAAAATATTTTCATTGGTGATTAAAACCTATTTTCAAACCAATAAAAGATTTTCATTGGCGAATTAAACCTATTTTCAAAACCAAAAAAATAAATTATTGGCAATTAAAACTTTTTTTCAAACCAAAAAACTATTTTCATTAGTGAATTAAACCTATTTTCAAATGAATAAGAAAAACATTGGTGAATTAAACATAATCTCCAACTAATAAAAAAAATTAGTGGCAAAATGTCAACGCAAATCAATATAACCATGACCGTTCAATGAATTTTCAGTGGACGGTTGTAGTTGCATTCTGGAAGTAAATCTCTGAAGCACTAGATTTGTGAATTGAAACCTCCAGAATAACACTAGAACCATTAGATGTAGACACGTGGTGAGATCAAGGCTCATTGCTCATCGTGGTAATGAACCCAATGGGTTGAAATATTTTGGTGATGAGCAATACAAGAACTTAAGTGGAAAAATGTGCACGTGCATAAAGTTTGTTTTAAAAGAGGGGCCACCTAGGAAGAACGTAGGACCAGGGCTTAAAACTTAAGAACGTTTTACACAAAGGATGTAAAGGCCAAACAAGGCTGAATTATCAACCTTATAAAATAATTGAATCTTTGGACCAAAGTAATGAAGGCAATATGTGCAAAGGATATTCCATATGTTTGTAGCCAGATGTTAGCGCAAATCAATATAACCACAACCATTCAATGAATTTTCAATGGACGGTTGTAGTTGCATTCCGGAAGGAAATCTCTGAAGCTCTAGACTTACAAATTCAAACCTCCAGAATAACGCTAGAACTGTTATATTTCCAGAAATCAATGGTTGAGATTTTATTTCTTATTAAATCACTTAAAGTCATAACAACCAAAATAATATTAAGGAACGATCAGAACTATCGAAGGAACTATAGCAAGGTGTGAAACATTAAGGAAATATTAAGGAACTAGTGTTAAATCTTGTGCTACTAAATGAGCCTTTTAAGTACATGTTTCTTTTTATAGTTAAATAGCTACTAAATGGGGCAACACCCTATATTAATCAAAAAGAGTTTTTACATTCCTTCATTTCCACAAAACATTACAGACCCAAATATTGAACGGACTGACATTGGAAACTTATATAGACTACAAACCATCACAAACCAAAATGACCTTCCAAAGACACCAGATTATACATTGTTGCAGCCAGCCTCAATGGTCTTCTTGGCTTTGATTGCATTCAAAATCACCAAAAAATTACCACCACATGCACTATATGCAGGATGGTTTGCTCGTTCCTCCCAGCTCTTGGTGTCATTCTCTACCCATTCTTCACCAGTGCCCATCTCCCAATCCTCCTCGTTCGAAGACCACCTTTCCTCGTCAAGAGCTTCCACCACCACAAACGCCTTCACCCAACCATTCAGACAGTCTTTAAGAATGTCAACTACACGAAAAAGAAAGTAGATACACCTATCAATCTCCCCCCATCGGTTTTTGAGAGTTGCATGGTCCAGTGAGCACACCAGGGGAAACTTTGGTACTAACCATTCATTCCCATGAGCCTTGTAGTAGTGCAACGGTAGAGGGGTCATGAAATTACCATCGATGTTGTCCAGTGTCATGTTGATATTTTCCATGTTCAGAGAGTGAAAAAATCATTTGGCATAGCTTCTTCCCCTGAGATTTCGAGACACCCATGTACACAAGCATTGCTAGAAACATGGCAGGTATTTTTGAATTCCCCCTGAGCTTGTCAGTAGCCAATAGAAATTTTGGGCCCAAAACACCCTTCACCACCTGGAGTACTAGTGGGTGCTTAGACATGATTATCTCTTTCAATCATTTCTCAATGATTTCACCATGGAAAGTGTTTTGTTGCTTTGTGCAATTCAGAAATAGAGGAGTCTTTATTACCCCTTAGTGTTTGTCGAGAGTACTAAGCCAATTTGAGAAAAATGAGCACAACAACCCCTATTTGTAGCATAACCTTCTACAGCCTTATGGAGACCATACCAAGAAATGAAAACCAACGTGTGATGTGTCTTGCATTCTTTATGCACAAATCTTTTTGTGATCCTGCCACACATTTCCCTAATCGAATTAACCTGGAAATTAATGTTGAGTGATGCAACCATCTTGTCATCTATCGTGGACATACCTTTTAAGCACATGTTTTAAAGGTAAGCAAGACATCTTAATTTGGGTCATCCATCTGGTCTGAGGGTTATGCACAGGCGAAATAATATTGTCACATCAATGATTAAGGATTCAAGTGGTGAATTAAATGTTAATTGTCACATCAATGATAGTGGTGAATTAAGTTTTAATTGTCACATCAAAGATAGTGGTGAATTAAATGTTTTAAGTATGAGTATTTGATGTCATACTCATTGTCTTCGTTCTAACTTCTATATATACTTCACCAACTTGATGTTCTTCATATCATTTATAATATATTTAGCCTTGATTTCTTTCTTCTCTATTCTCAATTTAACTTTCATATTATGGAGTCTTCATGGCATATCATGCTACCCAATTTTTTTTGGGAGAAAAGAAGGAACGATGCATACAACAGATGAAAGTTGGGTATGGTTTTTACAATTCCTTGTGTGTAGGTTGAGGATGCTATAAGAACAATTGTGGATAGGGAATGGATTCAAAACAACCCCCATGCTCTATATTTTGAGGTACCTTTTGGCTTTCTTGTCCAATTGCATGGACATTTTGCTCGAAAAAGATTTGGTGAAGATGTTGGCAATATGTTATTTGCAACCTTTCATTTACTCTATTTCTTTGCTAGAGTTGGCACTAGAGCATTACAATTTTGAAAGTGGGTTAGCACATGTTGGTGAAATCTTCCAGAAAGTGGAATTGCATGCTTCTACAATGTAGGTTGTTGCCCTAGTTAATATGAGATGGGGTCTGCTATGTGATATGAAAAATGAATCATTAAAGAGTCTGTAGTTTTGGAGGAAGGTATTGGGTGATTCACTTTTCTTCTCTGTTGTTACTTTGCTAAATTCGATTCACCTTCTACTCAAACACCCAGTTGATGGCCTCACCTAATTTTACAAAAAAAAATAGTAATGAATTGTGTGACATGTCACGTGTCTATATTTTATTGTACAACATAACAGTTCTTGTAATATGTATTTTGTGACTGGTTTTTTGTCACGATTAGTGGTTTTTTGGCCAGACTAGCTATGTAATATGTACTTCAGTGATCAGTCTTTAGCTACTTAAATTAAAATACTTTTCATTGCTCCATTCTTGGAAATTCTCAATCTTTTCAATTCCATTTAATTCTCTCTTTTCAATGCCTCGAAGTACTACATTTCATTTAATTAAAATTCTCAATCTTTTTGAAGAAAGTTTACTTGCAGTACTGTAGGTGATGATGCAGATTAATGCCATATGGACATCCAAAGTGATTGATTGGATAGCTTTATATTGAAAACTACATGACATACTATAGAATCGTAGATGATGATGTCATTAATCCAGTGATCTAGTGAAACAAGATTTGTAATGATTTCATATCATTTGAGTATCAATGGTGATTTTGACAACTTGTCAACTTGAGGTACAGATTGCATGTAGCCAACTGCCAGACATCAATCAAATTAAACATTTTAAATTTTTAATTGCAAATGTAAGGCTTAACTTCAAGTTACACGAATCAATTAAGTTGGTTTTTTGGTTTGCACAAATCGTGATTATCATTCATACCCAACCTCACAGTAAACATGTGACACGTATGAGGTGTACACAAGGATTAGGCTGGTAGTGGCACTATTGGCCCATAAATAGGGATAGTGAACACAACTAAAATCATTCATTAAAGGCTAAAAAGTCTTTACTATTGAGTACAATGTTCTGAATTGTCATAAGGGTATTCATTTTGTATGGTTAATAAGGATTCGAGAAGAAGATGATGTGGTATTATTGGGGATACTATAAATTCTCCTACCTCCAGCTATGTAGTTACAGAGTAAAAGACCAATTTCCTTCAAGTTCAGAATGGGTGGAATTGGAAAGTGTAGACATGAAAAATTCACATTATGCATTCGATCGGATTCAGTCAAATTAGGTCTCACATTAGGCAAATTCATCACTTTAAACCATTCATTAAATAATCTCATTTATCAAATAAACATTTATCATTCAACCTTCATCTTGCATCATCCATTTAATTAAATAAATCAAAAAGCCATTTAAATTAAATTCTAAATCATATTCCATCATTTTCTGATTTAAATAAATCAATTATCAAAGTCTTGAAGATCCGATCATCTGAAAATCATTAATCGGCGCAACGTAAATCTAAATCACGATCAATGCTAATCCCATCCGCATTATCTAGGATCTAGCCACTTGCACAGCCAAATCAATTTTATTGATTTATTAAAACCTCGATACTAACTCCAACATGACAAGTCAAGCAGGGCATTTATTGCTCTGCTTTCTTATCCCCTCTCAAAATTTATTGCAAATTTGATTCAAATTTCCCCCCTCTTGGGCACTCTTCCCAAATCTTGCATATACCATCAACTAATCACATGATGACAAGTGTCCTCAACTCATTGGCTTGTTTTTGATCCCACATTGGTCTCTCTTCAACACTTGGCATTTTGAAAATCTTTAAATAGGTGCTTCATCTTTGAGCAAATCCTTCACAATTTCATGCAAGGTTACTCTCTTCATTTGAGATTTGATCTTGTTCATCATTTCACTCCACCATCTCCATAGCATTTTCAATTTGAGCTTTGATCAAGGATTGGGAAAGGGTCACTAGCACATGTGACACCAATCCAACTATGGAATAGGTAGCTTGCTTTTGGTTTTCATAATGCTTTAGTCTTTTATCATCATTTATGGCATTTTGAAAGCATTTGCAATGGATTTCATAGAGGTATTTTGGATAGAGTTTGCAAGGCACTAACCCTTTGTTTGAAGCTTAGTTGTTTGCAGATTTTAAAAGGATGCCTACATTTGGCGCTAGAAGGAGGGCATTATATGCTCTTCAATATTTTAATGGATTCGTCAAAAGTTGATCCATTCAAACTCAAGTTTATGCCAAAATTTTGCTTGTACTTTCATGCATTTGCTTAAATCCAGTGCAGGTTCTTGAGTTATTCTTCCTATTGCAAATGTTTAGGCTTGAAAGTGTCTTGTGCGCAACATTTCTTGAGGGCATTCTGTCACTAAGTTTATGTGCCTTATCTGTGCTTCCCCATCTTGCATATATATCTTCTGCCCGGAGCCTTTTTCAACTATAAGATTGACAAAATTTCTCCAAGTTTGTGAACTGTAGCAGGTACAAGCTTGGTCAAAGCTTCTGCGCGCACATCCACGAAAAGCAAACATACCATAATATTGTTTAAATGGATGTGAGAAACTTTCATAGATTTCCACAAAGCTGCAGAGGTGTCTCCATTCGCAAGAGGCCATCGTGTTTTGCTGCATATATATCCCTTCTTAAAACATTGACCTATGTTTGATCAAAGGTCATCTTCATTAGAGAGATCGATCTATTGCAAGTCACTGTAGTTTACGCACTTTATACTGGCTGTCAAGTCTACCTCACACAGTTTTGAATGCCTTGGTATTTTTTCTTTTATTCGATCTGCTTGATATGGAGGTGGGTGCTTTAAATGAAAGTAGAATAGATTTTGTAAGTCCGATCTAAAACTGCACAACGCTTGGTAACAACAATAAATTATACGCCTTTGTAAGAGTCGTGGCTGGGTTTTGTCTTTATTATCTAGCGGCGCTGGGTTTCCTTTTTTATGATATTGTCTTTACAGATGATGACCATCCTCCCAACAAAAAGAAGACGTATTTCTGAATCTAATATAACCTTTTTTCACAACTTTGGCATGTTATTTACTCCAACCATTGGTTCAGTGCAGCATGTCCTTTCCCTCCAGCGTTCTTTTTATCTTTTGATTCAAACACTTACAAAGCTTTAATTTGCTGAAGTCGTACAAGGAGTTCAAGACGTTTTCTATCAAGCCCAAGTCAAAGTCTCAAGCGTGCCAATAAAAACATCTGTCTACAGAATTAGACATTTTCTTCTTATCTCTACGGTGCCATCATGAAGGTTATTTGTTTACTGTTGAACATTAAAAGGTATGCATTTAAATCTATCACTGTCTTGCTAAATGTTCAACCATCAGATATCATTTTTTAGTGCATTTGATACCGAATTAATATTCTTGACAAATGACTTTCTATTTTAAACGATACAATATGTTGTAACCCGCGAATGTGCTGCTGTCTTTGGCATCATCTTAAATCGGCTAAACATGATTTGTTTCCTATTTGCATCTGACATGTGTAGAAAGTTATGATCTAATCAGCAAGTTTGGCGTCACCATAAATGCATCTCTTCGTTGGTCTCTACTTTTGTTAAAGAATCCAGATTTAAAGAAATCACAGCTAGCACCATAATTTCTGTCTCGTATAAGGTTGCCAAAAGTCTTTGAAAATAATGGCCAGTATAAACTTTGTCTTTTTGAAAAGATATTTTCTTGTTGTTGCGCAGGTCTTGTGATCATTATGGACTCGGTTTACACCTGCAAAATTACATCAGATTGAAAGTGTTTTTCAACTCATGATAAATGCGTTTCATTTCTCACTGTATCTACAAGTTGATCGTAGAATTACAGACTGTAGGAACATTTAAATATGACTTGTGATACTTAAAAGCAGGGCTGCAAGTTGTTACACGATCCCCAGAGCTGGTAGCTAGTCTATTATGATCATTTAAATCATTATATAATTTTAGTTGGTCTGTTTGTTCTCTAAAAATGTGGCTAAAGGGAGTTCGAGTCTGATTTCATTGTCCACCTCTTTGTTATATTTTCCTCGAATAAGCTCATGCCACTGTGGTCTCTTTCCTTTTGAATGATATTGTATTGGAACTGATCAGAAATAAAAGCATGTATCCAAATAGGCACCACTGTCAGTCATTTGCTTGTTGCAGGTTAGGGAAATAAAGGAGCACAGAGAATAAGTAATAGAATGATGGCAGGTGCAAACGCCAAGACAACCAATTTCAGGCAGAACTTTAATGGTTCTCAATCACCTTGCAGATCTTTGGTCACTGGTACACAACAGGGGGAAGATTAAATATCCAGTGGGCAGAAAGTCTTGTCAGACGTGGTAAAAGGATTTATTAAAAAAAAATCTATTGAATCCAAACTAAAGTCAAGAAAGGCATCTTCTGGGTTGGCGTAGTTCATTTATTTCTTGTAGTTCGTGAAGTGTTTGAATTAGGACGTACTGCTAGAGCTTGGCAGCCTGGTGCTAGTGGGTACTATTGGTATTACCTGATGGCAGTTTGAAGGGGGGATTCTTGTTTGATGACACATAACGATCAAATCATCATATGTTATTTTCTTTCTTTCTTTAATTTGGTCTTTGATGCATGATTTGATCTTTGCTTTAGTCTCCTATCAAATACATTGTCTTTTCTAGATTCGCTTGAAGAATGTCCACTCCAAACTTCCTATTTTGTTCAAAGTGGATTTAGTGCATTCAAAAGGATCAATAAAATAAATACAAGGTTTGAAAATCAATTGATCTTTTATGAAAGAGGGGGTAAGTTGAAAATTTATTGACATTGGATTTAAATTTATCATATAGAACTCAAGTGCTTTGTTGATGCAATTTTATTATCTCTTTAAAATGTTTCTTTGAAGGGTTGATATTTCTTGTATACTTTTATCATTTTACCATAGATTCCTAACTCATATTTTGTGATCTTTTTTAGGTACAAACGAACAACGAAGGCAAAAAGGAAAAGCGAAAGCGAAAAATCAACAAGGAGGAGGCTAGCAAACAAAGACGAAAGGAGGATGATTTTCTTTTTTGAAAACACAATGTGTTTTTCAACACTTTAAGTGTTTGGTCAACACTACTTCACGAAGTTGTTTATCCTTTCGTTTTAGAACACTAATTTTCATTTGGGTCTAAAACGAACAATTTAATTTTCATTGCAAGGGGCTTAAAATGAATCTTAGGACAAACTTACTAGATTTCGTTTTGGGCTAAAAATTGAACAAGCAATCTTCATATTTCATTTGGTGCTTAAAACGAACTCACAATTGCTTTGAAGGTTATAAAATGAACAAGTGCTTGATTTGTGTGATTTTTTCTTTTGAGTACGTATCCTCTCCCCTTGCGCTTCGTGCGATCTAGGGTGCAAGAGAAACACTCAAAATACATTTTATTGCTTTGAAACACTTCAATTTGGGCTTAAAAATTGAACATCTTGTGCGAGTGTGAGTAGGGGCATTTTCACGTACATTCTCTTTATTTGTGCCATCAAAGATCGATCAAGTTACGGATTGTGTCTTTGCTCACTTTTGTTTATCTTAGAGGGCCTGCCTTGGGGAAAAAGTACTCACCCAAGGGACGACTCAACCGGTAACACTCTAAAGCCAAGAGTATTTCCAGCCGGGATATAAATGAGGGTTTTGGTTAAACACCATAATCACGCGGTTGGCTCTACGACAAGATGGATCCGAGGAACTCTTAGTATGGGTCAATCTCCTGACGGAAAGTCCTTACTAGAACCCATGTGCTAAATTTTCCAAAATCCTTAATCTGTTGTTGGTGCAAGAGCGGTGGAAGGCACCCACACTCTACGGTCTTCTAGTAGAGATGGAAGCATGCCATGGGAGTTTCTTGGGTGTTGATGCTTGGCTGCCCCGATTGGCGTTAATGAGCCCGTGGAGGGAGCGGTTGGGTCCAAGCATCTAACCATACCTTTAGAATAGCTAGACTTGTCAAGTGGGAATCCAACAAATATAGTCTCTTACACACATCCATAGGGCTTGTAATTATTCTTTGTTTTGAAAACCACGATTGTGTAATTCGAAGAAACATTTGCAAACAAACATTCAACATGATTCTCAATTTCAAACCCTCTTGAAGACAAATGTCATTGACTCAATCCATATGCTACTTCTTTCCCTTGGGATTCACGTCCTTAGAGGTTCCTAAGCATTGGATTATACCTCAATTTGTCTTCTTGAGTAAACAATAGGAAAACCCTTGCCTTAAGTTCATTGAATTTCCACATAAAATATCTTGTGGGGTTTAAAGAAATTAAGACATTGGACATCTTAGTTTGAAACCTTAATCAAAGAGAGTGTTTTTGGTAAAATAAATCCATTAAGCAAAGACTAAGCAAAATGAACTTTCATGTGTGTTGAAGACTCCAAATCCCAAAAGCAAAAATCATTGATTGGAAATCCAAAATGTTCAAATCATTCCTTGGTTAACAAAGGTCTTTAAGAAGCATATGCATGCTCTTCAATACCTAGGTCTTGGAAAATACAAAGTGGTCTTTTTTAGGTTCATCTAGGGATCAAAACAAATCAAACCTCTTTCATCCATCTTTCAAAACATCCAAACATTCATCTCACAAGTCATCTTTTGAAAAACCTTGAAATCATCCTTGAAGTGCTAGGCTTTATGACAAACTCAAGCAAACACCAAAATCATTGAGACCAAGTCCTTGAAAACATTTATCAAAACACCTTTGGTTAGGAGTGTGTGAATGCATCCTTTTGCATATCTTTAGTCAAGGTCATCCAAATCATCTTGTCTAGCTTAGTGTATGTAGATGAATCCTTCTCCATATACTTAGTGAAACAATCATTTTGTTTGGGTAGGTGTGGGTAGATGCATCCTTCTCCTCACACATATCCAAATCATCATCTTTTGAACACAACTATCCTTTAGATCATTATCAAACATCTTAGGGTTCCTTTTGTTCAAAATCCAAATCAAACTCCAAATCAAGATCAAGGACAAAGTCTCAAAATCCAAAACATCAAACCAATCAAAAATCCAAAGCCTAGTATTTCATTCAAGATCTATCAAAGTCAAAACATCCATAACATCCATCTTTGAACATCACCATCATATCATCATCGTTTGATCTAAAAGGCATCCTAAAACTTTCACTTTAGGACCCTTAAAATAGAATTAAATCCAAGGGTCAAAGAGATTTCATCTCCGTATTTAGAAGATTGATCTTTGTTTATAGTTCATGAATCTCTCAATACAAGAAGGTATAGGCCACAAAAGCTCCGCTTCAAGTGACCTTAGCCAAACAAATGCAGAAATAGATCTCATGAGAATCAAGCAATCCATTCATCCCCTCATCATCACCAAAACCCACAAGAAAATCAAGGGAAGACTCACCTTTGGAATGTCTCGCGAAGGAAATAGGTGAAATGCTCCAAATCAGGACAACCATGAATCATCAACATGATGAGACTCAACCCTTACGTTGTACAGCTGTGAACTAGCAAAACAAGGGGCCAAGTTGCCTTCGGATTTTGATGTGACCACTATAGTAGAGACATCTTTTCCACCAATCTCATCCACCATCCCCATTTCATCTACACCTCCATCCCAAAACGTCACGCAAAACATTCCGAAAATCATGACATCGATTGCTCCAACCCAACCAAATGTCAACAAGGGAAACACATTTCTCAATGAACTTCAATCACATCCCCTTGTGAATAACCAAAACTTGGACGTAAACACCACAATGGAACAAAACACCCTCCAAAATTCATTACACCAAAATGTTCCTCTCAATTTACATTATGACCTATCATCAACATCATTTCATGGAGCACCACAAACACCTCTTCTCATGAATTCACAAGAGGAGGGAGACATATTCGGAGCAGGGGGCATTTTCAACACCACAACACTCTTGCAGGGATTCACCCCCCTTACATTTTCACCTCTCCCACCACTACCATTATCATCCACATCACTCCTTGGCTTGGGGTTGCCTCCCCTACCAAGCATCAATCAAACCACTATCCCAACCATGAATCAAAACATTTTGCCAAACGCTCAAAACTTATTGTTGACATCACAACAACAAATGACAAACACGCAAGCAATGGCAACATCATCAAACACCCCCACAACATTGCAAAGCATGGTCTCTCAAGGGCCCCGATCCATCAAGCAGCCACTTACCACATCAACAACACCATCCACCAGTATGTAATCAGCAGCACCATCCACCAACCAATAATCAACACACATCATCATTCACCACCACCAAAGCCAT
>VDFB02154827.1:88833-136133 GCA_007258455.2 Sequoia sempervirens | reverse complement strand
AGAGGGCATAACAACTAAAGGGGGACATATATTGATTTAGAAAATGATACTCCACTTCAGCTTTATGTAGCTTTAAAAAAGAAACAAAAAAAAAAAGTGATTGTAATCATATCATGACAACCATATTTTGATAATATGTAAAAACTGAAAGAATGAATATTATATGTTAATGAATGAATGTGAATATGTAATTAATGAATATTATATGTTAATGAATGAATGTTATATGTTATTAATGGATGAATGAATGAATGTTATATGTTATTAATGGATGAATCAATGATTAATGTTATATGATTGGGTATGGGGAATTGAGAGTGATGTGAGGGGCGGGGAGGGGCCAAATGAGCTTCCACCGTCACGTGGTTGGCCTTGTTAAGTAGAGAATATTAAACTATACTCAAAACAAAGAGAAACTCAATGAGGTAATGCACTTTTCAATATAAGAAATGCATTGTTTGAAGCATCGAACCAATATGCAGTTTGTATGTATGATCAGTCGTCAGTCTCCGCAATGGTACATTTCCACGAATATATATATATATTTTTTAAAATTACTTCTTCGTCGCAATTTCGATGACAACCACCAACGAATCAACAGAAAGGCTCAATGAAGTTGCTATAGTTGCGATGACGATTTCGTCGTAACTCCCTGCCCATTTCATCACCCTTCCGACGATATTCCGACGTTGCTACCATGCTACTCCCTACCCATTTCGTCGCACTTTCGACAAAATTTTGGTGTTCTTTTGACGCTACTCCATGCTATTTTCGTCGCAAAGTCGACGAACTCTTGGTGTTGTTTTGACGCTACTACTTGACTATTTCGTCGCACTTTCGATGAACTTTTGGTGTTCTTCCGACGCTACTCCATGCTAATTTCGTCGCAAAGTCGACAAACTCTTGGTGTTGTTTCGATGCTACTACTTGCCTATTTTGTTGCACATTCGATGAACTTTTGGTGTTGTTTCGACGCTACTACTTGCCTATTTCATCGCAATTTTGACGAACGTCTTTTGTTGTTTCGACGCTACTGCTTGCCCATTTCGTCGAATCGGCGATGAACTTCTGGTGTAATTCGTCGGTGGATAAACAAAGTTTTCGTCGATATTCTGATGAAATCCTGAGGTATTTCACAATGTTGTGGACCGACGATTCTTCTCCGTTATTTCGATGTTTAATTTGTTGTCGGCCTTGCGATGAAAAAATAGCGACGGAAAGATTTTCACCATTGCGTCGCTCTTCCGACAAAGATTTGTCGAACGACCGATGAATGCCCGTCAGAAAATGGTGTCAAATGTAGTAGTGTGATCAATTCTACTTGACATAAATTTTGTAAACTAAAACAAAAAATTGAAAACAACAAAATAGAATGCAAAAAAAAATGTTTTAATGCCTAGAAAATTAGGAAGTGACCTTGATTAGGGACTCATTCATCCAAGGGAAAATGGGTCCTAGGTTAGGGTTTTTAAAAATATTTTTGCAGATTTTTGAGTTGATTCCATTGGTTTCCAGATTATGATTTGAAATAGTGAGTTACAGTTTGAATTTTCTATGAAATTAAGGTTGAATGCAAATGAAAAATATGACAAAATGAAAAACTAGGAGACCTAATTTGATGTACAATTTTGTTTCAATTTTCAAATGTAAATGAACGATGATTTAATGTTATGTAAATGATTTGCAAATGACTGATTTTTTTGTATTTTTAAGATTTCAAGAATGCAAAGATTCAATCCTAAAACCCATAAATGCAATGCAAAGTAATGCAAGTTAAACAAACCTAAATGAGATTCAATTCAATGCAATGAAATGAAAATTAATGTAAAATCTAGATCTAGGGTAAAAGTGGACTCCAAAATAAAAAAAATGCAATGATCAAAAGTTGGGTTCACCAAAATGAAACATAGAAAAATAGGGGTTTTTATAAAATGGGGTCAACCAAATATGGTAGGAAATGGACCTATTTTCCTCTATTTCATTAGAAAATGAGATCCACACAATGAAATGACTAACAACCTTGAGGTGATCAATTCAAAGTGTGAATCTATTGATTTCCTTTTTCTACAAGGACAAAGGTCAGGATTAAACATCACTTTGGGGAGAAAGATTACAAATAGCAAATCAAACCCAAAATACAATCTACAACTTGGATCTTGAAGATTGAACTCAATATTGATGGAACCATAAATCATATTGCAGATTAGAGAGAGGGAAGATGATGTTTACCAATCACCAAAAGAGCTCTACTGAAGCTGACCTGGGACTCATTTGCCTAGGGGTGAATGGGTCCTAGTTTAGGGTTTCTCTATAACTTTATGGAGCCTTTGCTATAGATTTGAATCTCTCAATTTTCCCAAGTTTCAGGTTCAAAATGTTGGAGATAAATTTTGTAATTGAGTTTCTGTGTGATGACAACTTTCTTGATAACTTTTGCAACTTTGACAAGTCCTCCATTTTTCTCTTCAAGAGATCTTCAAGACTTCTTCCACCTAAATATGCAAACACAAATCAAGAGGGAAAAATATTTTTTTTTGGTGAATGGGGGTTTGCCTTGGTCAAACCCTGTTTTGGTAATCACACCTTGAAATGAAACAAAATAGCATGAAAGGAATGATGAATGAACAAAGCAATGTCACAACTCACCAAACCCTTGGATGAACCTTGGAATATAGATCTACAACTTGCATGAAATGGCTTAAATGGATGTGGATCTTTGATCTTGAATCTTGATTTGAAACAATGTCTTTAATGCCTGAATGGATCTTGAACACTACATCAACATATTAGCTCCAATAACATTCATGATGCAAGAAGACCTTGATATGATAATTGGATCTTGATTTCTGCAATAATTCTTCACTAAATCTGCTCTTGAATGCCTTGAAATTCTCTTGAATTGCTCTTGATCTCATAAAATTTCTTTCTTCAAATTTGCTAGATTGCTTAGATCAAATTTTCTAGGTGAAACATAGTGAAATAAACTTATATTTATAGGTATATAACATTAATTTCTCGAAATTCAAATAACACAATCCAACATGTGAATATGAATTTGAATATGATAAAATTCCACAAAAAACATAATTAAAATTTAAGTCCTAGGTCAAAGTGAGGACCCATTCGCCCATGCCTACGACACACATTGCTCAATGAAAAGTGTTATGTTTAGGTATTAAAGAATGTCAGGTTTTTCTCTTTAGAAAATATGATTAATTAGGCTTGGATTGACAATTAAGGAAAATTAACCTCAATTAATTAAGGGATCCCTAAATAAGTGTGAAGGGGTACACTTTACAACACCACATTAAGGCATGTGCAATTAAGTCCAATTTAATTAATAGGGCCCTAAACTTAATGTAAATATGTAAAATACATATTACAACATTAAATTAAGGCATAATTAAGTTTATTTTAATATTAATTCCTAATTAAGTGTGAAAAAGGGATACTTTTTCCTACACTACAGTTACCACCAACCTCAAAGGCACAACATTTGGTTTGCATTTGTTGATAAAATAATGAATTAGTAATTGAGTGAATTAGGATAGGCATAAATGTGGAAAAAATCATAGGAACCATGATGTAAGCCAATGGAGGTTGAAAAACACACTGTATAGTTCAACCTGCAACTAGACATACACATTGAAAGAAAAATTGTAGCTTTGCATCAACATAAAATGAAGACTTCAATTTATTTAAAGTGTACATAGCTCTTTTTCCTAAAAAGGAAGGTTGTGAAATCCAACCAATCCTTGAGGTAACTTGAAATGAATAGGAAATGAACATATTACAAAGTACGAACTACATTTGTGCAGGTTGAACAACATAATGTGTAGTTCAACCTATAACTTTGTGTGTAGCCTAAAATCATAACATGAAAAATCAAATGATTATACTTGTACAAATGCATGACACAATAGAAAATATTATAGGAAACGTTGGTTGTGGTGCATGTGTATATCTCTAACTTACATAATGTCTTATTTCCATACAAATTTTGTAACTTGCTTCTTAGACCTATGTCTAGATTTGTGTTTGAAATCAAATAAAATCCTATAGCGATACATTAGTTTATATTCCGCCCTTTATTATCTACCTTATAATGATGAATCTTAAAACAAATTCATGGAATCTATGGGTAAACCCTTTCCTTTGTATCAATAAATAAAAATTCTTTATAATAAAATTGAAACATCACATCAAGGGAGGTTTCAATGTAGATGTGGGCTATCTTGATTCTACCTACCTTATTCCATGTAAACATGTTCACTTACACCACCATTTTTTTTTATATAATTAATTAAGGAGTGAGGGTCCTCACCTTTATATTGTAGTTGAAAATTTTAAAAATACATTTAGTCATACTATGACTGTAGCGAAACAAATTTAATCATATACAATAGCTAATCAAATGTATTAGAACTAATTACATTAAGTAAATTTTTTATAATAAATAATGATAAAGGAAAAAAAACAAAATGACCCAACTTTTGTAGTAGGCTATGAGATAACTCATTCAAACACTCAAAATATTAAAATCTAAAGTCATGTTTTTCTTGTATCTAGATCCTCTCACTAGTGCAAGAATTTGAAAATTTTACTTTCCTTTGCTAGATTGAATCATTCTTAGACTGGGGATGAGTCATGGGTACACATAGCTCCATTATACCAAGAAAATAAATATGAAATCCAATGATGCAATTTAGATAACATTGAATGGCAACCATTTTTTCATAAATGCAAGCAATCACAATTCAATACCATTTTGTTTACATCTTTCTTACAAATTATGGATCAAATAAGATAATAAAATTTCAAATAAATTACAATAATAAACTAAACATGTGTTACTTAAAAATCATATATTGTGTATTTCTACCTATAATTTTCCATATAAATCATATCTAATTGCCAACAATTTATTATAATAGTAGGCAACATGTGTAGTATGAAGTGTGTACTTTGAAGGTTAAACCTATGCCACTCTTGAGAGGTGTTGCGATTTGAATATACACATATCGTAACCAAAGGGGTTGGAATTATTATGAACTGCGGGTTAAAACATGCAGTGTGTTTTGCACATTATGTACTTTGAAGGTTTCCCCATTATATAAAGTGCATGCTAGAAAGGACAACATGGCTGTAAAGATCCTATTTGTTATAATATATCCATAACTATACATATATATGTTAGTATATATTTGAAAGAACAACAAAATTTAGTAATTGTGTGTTGGCTATTAAAAAAATTATAATTTTCAAAACATGGTGTGTTTTCTAACTTGCATTTGACAACGTATCCAAAACATATCCTATTTTGAATAATTAACTAAGGAGAAGTGTTATATTTTCCTAATAATACAAATAATGTTTTTTTATTTGAATTGTAGATCTAGATATACATAGATCATTACCATAAGGGTTGGTGTTGTTGTGAACTACGGCTTGAAACACGTAGTGTGTATTGCACATTGTGTACTTTAAAGGTTGCCCCATTATATAAAGTGTCGGTTAACAAAGGAAGCATGTTTGGAAAGGTATTATTTGTTATAATATATCTATAACTATGCATACGTTTGTCTACATATTAAATAACAACTACATTTCACAATTATAACTTGTTGGGTATGAAAAATTGCAAGTATAAAAACATGGTGTGTTTTCTCACTTGTATTTGACAGGGTTTCCAAAATACACTATGTTTTGAATCTTCAACTAATGAGAAGTGTATTGTATTTTCCTAATTCTAGAAATAATAATGTTTCTATTTGAATTTCAAACCTAGATATACACGGATCATAAGCACAAGGGTTGGGGCCATTGTGAACTATTGCTTAAAACATGCACTGTGTTTTGTGTAGTGTTTACTCTAAAGGTTTCCATATTATATAAACTTCGGGTTAATAAAGAAAACAAGTTTTGAAAGATCCTATTTCTTATAAGAAATCAAGAACTATATCTGTGCTTGTCTACATTTGAAATAACAACATTTGATAATTGTGTGTTGATTATGATAATTTGTAGGTTTCAAAACATGGCATGTTTAGTAACCTGCATTTGATAAGATATTCGAAATATACCTTATTTTGTATCCTCTACTAAGGAGAAGTCTTATATTTTATTAGATCTAGCAATAATGATCTTGTTGCTACTCAAATTGTAGATCTCAATATATACATAGATCAAAAGCATGAAGGTTGGGGGCATTGTTGTGAACTACAAGTTAAAACACATGTTTTTTGCATAGTGTGTACTCTAAAGATTGCCCTATTATTTAAAGTGTAGGTAATAAAAGACAACATGTTTCTAAAGCTCCTTTTTGTTATAAGGCATCCATAAATATACATATGTCTTTCTACATTTGAAATGACAACACCATTTAACAATTGTGTGTTCAGTATGAGAAATTATAGCTTTCAAAATAAGGTGTGTTTTGTAACCTTCATTTGATAGGTTATCCAAAACACTCCATGTTTTAAATCCTCAACCAAGGAGAAGTGTTTTGTATTTTCTCAATACTAGTATTAATAGTGTTGTTTCTATTCAAATCATAAACCTTGATATACATAAATCAAAACCATAGGGGTTGGGATCATTGTGAACTGTGGGTTAAAATATGTAGTTTGTTTTATAGCCTACCATTTTTTATAGTAGAAATCGTGTGCAATATGTGGTGTATAAAAGTTACCTTAAGCCATAAACTACAAGTTTAAAAGGATACCATCTTTTAAAATCTCCTATTTTTTTAGGACATTCATAACTATAAATTTCTTTGTTTGTAGTTGAAATAAAAAATAATATTTCATTACATTCTTAATTTTAAAAAATGCAAGTTTCAAAACACAAAGTGTTTTGTAACCTACAACCCACATAGTGTTTTTAAAACCCTATACAAGCAACAAGCCAATACCATAAATACATATTTATTATTCCAATTGTTACTCAACCATCACCTGAATATCATTTTTTTGTTGTATCCCCCACGTATAACTCCTCTCCATCGACTCCACCCTTTATTTTTTAACAACAAAATGCAAAACTTTACAACACATAGTACACCAAAAAATAAAATTTATAATCAAAACTTCTCACCCAGCTTCATTAATGGAATGAAACGAGATGTGGGAAACATTATTATTATACCTAACGATGCATCATGTACTCAATTTCTTTGTCATGAAAAAGATCCATCTCATCAACACATTCATCGTTTCAACCCCTCGTCTTGGCAAGTCCATTTGCATACCCTTTTGCATGATGTTTTGTGTGTTATGATTCCTTTAAATTGTATGCTATGATGTATTTGAAATATCATTTTGTAGGGATAATAGTCACGCCTGATTAACCCTCACCCCTCTTTTTTATTTTTATTTTTAAATTTAAAATATTTTTTATTAATTTTTTTATAAATAACTTTTTAATAAATAATTGTGCCCAACCCTCAATTTCCCTGCCCCTAGTTGCATGGGTGACCAAAACTCAGCCAAGGGGCTTAATTTTTTTCCTTTCTTTGCAACTTTAGCAAGATTACAAAAATCACCATAACTTTTGATCCAGGAGTTGAATTTTTCCAAATGAGATATCGATAAGTAGGAGGCATTTTTCATAGCGTGTCAAATTGTGATATTGATATCAAGATTCAACCGTGTAGTTTTACAAGTCAAAATCATTGACCCATATTTCATGAGTAGTGGTTCATAAGAACCCATCTCTCATAATAATGAATCATCCACTTAGCACTCATTGCATCTAGGTGATGCTCATACAGGTGAAGCACTAGGCCTTCTGAGAGGTTACCCATCCTAGTACTAGACTCCAACTCAAGCACACTTAACCACAAAGTTTTCTCCAAGGTTAAGCCTACTTAGAGCTTGCAACCCCATTTGCAAAACCTTCAACACTTGTGTTGTGCCTTATGAACCATTCATTATAGAGCACCTTTAGCTCATCAACTGATAAGTGGGAGGTATTTTCCACAACATGTCAAATTGTGATATTGCTCTAGATCAAGATTCAATCGTGTAGTTTTACAAGTAAAAATAATTGACCCATATTTCTTGGGTAATGGTTCACAAGAATCCATCTCTCATGATAATGAATGGTCCACTTAGCACTCAATGCATCTATGGGATGCTCATAGAGGTGAAGCACTGGACCTTCCTAGGAGGTCACCCATCCCAATACTACTCCAGCTCAACCATGCTTAACCATAGATTTTTCCCCAAGGTTAAGCCCACTTAGCTTGCAACCCCATTTGTAAAACCTTGAGCAAGTGTTGTGTCTTATGAACCATTTATTATAGAGCCCCTTTAGCTCATCAATTGATAAGTAGGAGGCATTTTCCACAACGTGTTAAATTGTGATATTGCTATCAAGATTCAACTGTGTAGTTTTATAAGTCAAACTTGTTTACTCATATTTCATGAGTAGTGGTTCACAAGAATCCATCTCTCATGATAATGAATGGTCCACTTAGTAGTCATTACATCTAGGTGATGCTCAAAGAGGTGAAGCACTAGGCCTTCCTGGGGGGTCACCCATCATAGTACTACTCCAGCTCAACTGCATTTAACCACAAAGTTTTACCCACTTGGTTAAGCCCACTTAGCTTGTAGCTCTATTTGTAAAACCTTTAGCAAGTGTTGTTCCTTATGAGATATCGATGAAAAGTTGGTTCCAATAACTATCCTTGATGGTGTAAATATTTTTCTTATTTTTTTTGTTGGTGCATTTTATAGCTTGTTGAAGCCCGATGTGAATTTTTGGCTCTCAAGCTAATAAAATTTGCCCCATTTCTCCATTTTGTGTGATTCTTGTAGCATTGATTTTTTTTTTTTCAAATCTCTTCAGAGTTGTTCATTCTCAATTCAAGATTTAGCCCATGGTATAATTAATTAAACTTTTTGTATTTCAACACAATTTGGTTAATTACTTGTATATTTTGGCACTCAAAATCCTTCTGTTTATGTGGGATGGCTTCATTTGGGCTGCTTTATATGTATATCCAACATTTTATCCTTTGTGTACATTTTGAGCATCATTTGGAAGCACTTTCTTATATGTAAATGCACAAAGATAAAGTGGCACTCTATTGTTCATGTTTTGGGGGATTTTGCACAATTTGTTGTCATATTTTGTACTTGCATTAAATTATAAAGTTCCATGGGGTTGTATAGTTCCTTATTTATTTTTCATCACACTTTTTTCAAGTGAGTGTCCCTCTATGACAACATCAAATCCTAGTGATTTTTGCCTCATGCTTGTGTACCTTTTGTTTGCACACCATTTTTCATTTTAAAGTAATTTCTTGTTCCTTTTAGATGTTTCTTCTCCTTCACACACTACATAGTGATACACAATTTTAGTGGATCTTTCATTCCTCTCCCTAGTTAGCATTATGGGGGTATTATAATGTTGTGCTAATGCTTCCTTAGTTTCATTTTAGAGCGAGTCATCTATCTAGTATTTGTTCATATGTACTATGTGATGTAGAGGTTGGTTACCCATGCATTTCTAAGAGATGGAGAATTTACCATGTAGACACTCTTACATTCTTATTTTGTGGAGACAATCTTCCATCCTTAGTTGATCAATGTTCTTCAGACTATTGACACCTGTATTTTCAACTTGCAATGGTTGAGTAGTTTCATTGGGGTCACTCATGTAGATTCATGTGCCATTTGTATCTTTGATTGATTGATATTTTTTGATTTGTTTGTCATTTGATCATTGTTTGAGTAGTGTCATTAGGGGCACTCATGAAGATTGGTCTTCTTGATCTTGATCATCATCATATTTTTAGAGGAGGTTCTTCAATTCACAACACTATATCAGTCATCTTTTGACCGTTGCTTACAAGTTCTTCATGCTTCAATGATGTTCTTCATGATTCTATCCTTTTGGGACATTGTTTTGGAGGCCTCATAATCTTTCATATTGTATTTATCTCTTTTGTAGAGGAGTTTTCTCCCACTAGGTTTTCATCCTTTTCTCTATTTATGAGAAATTGTTTGTAAATGGGTACCTCATTAGGACTTATTATCGAGACCCATCATTTGCATATTCCATTGGTTTTTTCCTACCTAAGTTACACTTTAGAGGGGGTGTTGGTGTGAATAAATTCTTTTACCTAGCTAGTTCCTAGTAGAGGACTTAGTCGTCATTTCTAGATCTTATTTTATCCTAGGTAGTTATGATTTAGTTGCCTCATGTTGTAGGATTAAGACACTTGTTATGGTCTTGGCCAAAAATCTCTCACCTTTCCTTTATAAGAAGGGCTCCTATGCATCTTACAAGCATAACATCAATTTTCACATATTGTGAATCTTGTATAATATTGTAATTCTTGTTTTGTGGAATAGCATCTTCTATTGTTGCTTCCTTTTTTTTTGTGTGTTTGGAGGTTGTTTGGTGTTGTAGATTGAAGATCTTGGTTTTGATCTTGGTTGTTCACTTCAACATAAGCAACCTACACCACTCAATAGAGCTCAAAAAAAACAATTTTAAAAACAATAGCACCCAAAAAATAACTAATTCAAGTGAAAGTTTAAATGATTTATGTTCCAAAAACCAATCTTGGCTAGCAAAACCACTTAGAAAACTAGAATTTTGGAAGTAGAGAGTGTCATATCAAGAATCCACTTACAATACTATGAAGAAAGTGTTCTACTCTAATAAAAATACCTTTGTATGACCGAGAATGGTCTTTGTAAAGTTGAGGTGAAAAATTGAAAACACCAATGGTTAGAGGTTAAGGAAAGATGAAAAATGATGATGTCAATTTAACATCATTATGTTGTCATTAGTTGGAAAAGTCGAAACATGCCAAAATATTCCCTTTACTTCTAAAGATTGTAGGTTTCACTAGTAGTAATCTAGCTACTAGAGGTCAACTAGCTGCTAGCATTTAATGTGAACACTAAAGGTTAACCTTTGACAATTAATAAATTTTTATATATAAAAAAATTACCTCAAATTCTATAATCATATGACCTTTGATAAAAAAATTCAAAGTAATTAATTTTTATGTCTAAATTTGACAACCTTTATATTGGAATAGGGTATTTAAGCCTCGTTGACATAATGGTGAGATTTTTTCAACCTAAAAATGCTCCACCTATGAGTAGTTTTCTTGATCTAAGCTTCAAACTCTTGTTTTCTATTATGTCATACCATCTTCTAATATAAAGAAATGAAATCATTTTCTAACTTTTTAAATATTTTTAGACATGTTGGAATAGATTAAAATGCCAATAATATAACTAGAAGATATGTAATCATCTAAATCTTATCAAAACATACATGTAACACAATAGATTAATAATTTTTCATAAATCTTTTCTAATTATTTAGATCATTGAGAAACATAAGAGAAGAAAAATGGGAATTCATATTTTTTTGCAAAAAGAAAACTCTAATCTTTCAATCAAGAATTCTAGTACTTAAAACTATCAAAACATGAGATTTAATACCATGTTAGAAATATGGGAGTAGATGGATAGCTCGATAATTTTTTAAGAGAGATATAAGCCATAAAATTGTAATCCATAAACAAAATAAGATAATGAATCTACATCAAGAGCTCATAAAGAGAAGCTATTGAGTTTATTGAAGAAGAAAAAAAAAGCTATAATATAAATGGCTTTATAGTTTCCAAATCCAACGAGGATGAGGATAACACATAAAAAAAAAAATGAGGGATTGTTTATTCAAGTTTGAAATTCTACAAGGATAAAAATAAATAAAAAGAATCTCATTAAAGAAGGAGAACATGCAACTCATTATCCTTTGCTACTTTAGTGAATTTAATAAATATGTGCAATATCATAGTTAAAATAGACACATCCAAAGTAATAAAAATAGTACACTAACAATTTAAAATAAAAGAAAATTGTCTCCAACTACAAACTCTCTAAGAGTCTACATTACTTATCTACATAACTTTTAATTCCATCAATGACTTCTTTCAATCTATGCTTGATTAGTTTAACTTATCCTTTAGAGAAAAAAATACTAATAAAATAAAATACAAATTATATATATAATTATAATTATAATTTTAATTTTTAAAAATGATATATTTCATTAAATTTACTAATAATAAATATTAAAAATCAACCAATTAAAAATCATTTTATATAAGATCCCCTTAGATTTTTTTTTTAAATACTTAACTTTCTTTAAAAATATTATTATCTCATTTACAACCACAAAATTTTCAATTAAAACTCCTCACCACCACCACCACCACCACCACCACCATTATATTCTTCATCATGATCAAGATAGACAGCGAAATAATCGTACTGATAAACATCACTATTATGCTCCTCAAGATTACTCTCATTCTCATCCTCAAAAGCATGAGGGTCAGCACGCCCAAAGTTGAGCAGATCTTCCTCTGAATATTCGCCATTGTGAACGCATAATTGAGTAAATAAGCTTTGCAATATGTGGAGGGTTTTGCTTTCTTCGCCTGCCTTCACTCCCATTAAAAACGCCTTCTCTATATTAATAGATAATGGAATCCAGGAGTCACTTTCTAATAACCTTTCTTCATTAACCACACACATATAGATCCAATCTGCACCGCCCCTGAAGAAATTTATATGTCTTAGGTGATGATGCTTGTCAAGCATAATCCTGGTCCCCTTAAAAATGTCGGCTCCTATCACAGGAGAATCCCAAAGCACAGCACAAAAGATGAATGTACTGAACGAACGATGGGTTTTATGAAATGAATGGATCATCTCATTTACTTTTTTCCTCCAATCCATAATATCGTTTCCCTTCCAATCTATTTCACAGAAACCATCCACCATAGACAAAGTGTTGCCAATTTTATCTGCATTAAAATATGACATGGGCGATCTCCTCCTATAGCCAAATGCAAATTCATCTTTATCTTCGTCTTTTTCATCTTCATTTGCAATAAAATCTGACATGGCCGATCTCCCCACTAGAGTTGTAAACTCCGAAGGCAATCTCTGAAATCACAGTGCTCTCTCTAAATTATTTTCAAAAGTATATACGAAAAATCGAAAACAGAACATTTAGAAATACTTTATTCAGATGCAACAGTTCGAAAAATTAAAAAAATCGCAACAGAACAACCAAATTAGAAGGAAAAACAACATGTCTGCGTTTAATACCTGCAACCTTTCAACACAACTTATTATAGGACTGTCTGAAATAATCATCTCCCTCACTCTTTTCAATTCTTCAATACCCTTTATTTTCTGCAGCTTCGGACATTTAGCAATGATAATGCTCTCCAGGCGTATTGAAAATTCAATGCCTTCTATACTCTGTAGCCTTCGAAGACCTGCAAAGACGATTCTCTTCAACTCCTTCAATTCTTTAAAACAAATTACACCCTCCAGCTGTGTACATTCCTGAATCCAGATTCTCTTTACTCCCTTCAATTGTTCAATAGCTTTTACATTCTTCAGCTCTGGACAATACGCAATCCAGATCCACTTCAATCCCTTCAATCTTTCAATAGCTGATATATCCTGCAGGTTCTGACAACGGCTAATATAGATCCTCTTGAGACAACCAACACATCCAAAATTTGGTAACTCTCTGATAGTCCGGCATAATTTCAAGCGGAATATTTCAAGTTCTATCAGATCATTGCACACTACTTTTCGCAACTCTCCACATTCCAACAGCACCAGACATTCCAGTGTGGTTACCCTTGTTAAATCCACTTCAATTAGATCTGCCATAGAATAAAGCTTAAGAAATTTAAGGGTGGGACAGAACTTTCCACAAATTGAGACCACCGTTGTTTTTAATGCGTCACACAGAGTTATGGCTTCAAGGCTTCCCATACGAAACAGATCATTAGTTGTCTCTCCCCTGTTGCTTAAAGCGAATTTCCCTTCTACCTTAAAGCATTTCAACCATAAAGTTTGCAGATTGGTGAGTTCCCTTACAGATTTTAGCAAGCAATTCCATTCAATATTCGATTGCATGATTTCATATCCAAACTCTAAGCGCAGACTTTTGAGATGTTTGAACATTCCAAGCGAACTCACAAGTTTGTTTAGATCACTCAATAACATATCTTCAAGATTGGAGTCTGAAATATCCATATCCGAAAAGTCGCCAAATAGCTCTTTCAACTTGAGTAGAAACTGGAATTTACAATCAGCATAATAAAATAATCTTGCAAGAACGAACTAATTGAATGCTGATGATACCAAAATTTAATTTTTGATGAAGAAAAAGCATATACCTGGTCATCCCTTTGCCACAATCTGGAGGTAATACTCCTTTAAGACTTAGAGTGTGCAAATTTTGTAGAGGAATCCATTCAGGAATATATGGATAATATCCACAATAAAATTTAAGTTGAAGCCATTGTAAATAAGTTGATGTCTTTGAACTCCCCAGAAAGTATGTCATATCAAAACCACTTTCAAGATTGTGAATAAGACTGGAACATCTGAAACTTTTTCCTTCGGACCCAGCGAGGGTGTCTTGGAATCCATTGATTTCGCTCATTCGAATCTGAATTCAGATTTCTTTGTGGTTAGAAAATGTTCAGTCTGAGTTACGCATAAATGTTGTAGCAGCTTACAGAAAATAAACCATTTCCAACTAGGAGCATGAACCTAAGGCCGTCAAAAAAAAAAACATACAAGATCTTCAAAACGCCAGAGCCGACGAGGATGGCTCATTTCATTATCTGCCATTTCTCTCCCCAAGTCGCGGAGGTGGTCATGCATTCTCAGAACAGATGTTGGCTCATAATGGCACATCTTAGAGGGAAGAAACCGATTAGTGTGGTCATACATCCGATCAAAATAAGTTTGCACTTCAATGAGGCACTTGTCTTTGAGAGTCTGAAGTGCATGTTCGGCTCTCCACCTTGAAGCCTTCCATATACTAATGGCACTGCTTACATCTTTATCTATGAAAAAACATGCTATGTCCATAAATATCTGTTTTTATCCTCTTCCAGAGCATCATAGCTTATTTTAAGCGTGTCTTTTATGTCTTTGTGTAGACTTGCCTTAACAACACCTCCAATACGCTTTGTCACTGCCAAAAACATGCCCGCCCATTACTCGAGAGCAAGAGGTAAACCTCCACACGCTTCGACAAAGCTCTCTACCCAATTCTCAAATCCACTTTTACAAGATTGTCTATGGAACGCATGCCAGAAGAAAAGCTCTTTGCTATGCTCTGGATTCATTTTTTTCATCTTATAACGGACTATCACTCCGGCCTTTATAAGAAGTCTCTCGTCACGGGTTGTGACAATCACCAAGCTGTTGGGATTGAGGGCATATATGGGTAGTAGGGCATCTAACTGCTTCTGATGATCAGCATCGTCTATAACTATAAGGAACCTTGATTCATGGCTCCCTTGAAGGTCATGCTCGATTTTGACGATTCCTTCTTCTATACTAGAAAATGAATGATGATTTCCAGGAAAGAGATCATTCAGAAGTTTACTTTGCAGAGAAGTGAGCGCACCTTTGACCCCATTTTCCCGCACATCAAACAAAATGGTTGATCCACTAAATTCTGAATTTTTACGGTTGAACAAATCTTTGGCAAGAGTGGTCTTGCCAGATCCTCCCATCCCAAAGATGCCAATTATTTTATCTCTCATCTGCCCATTTCTCTCGCAGTGGCTGTGGAAATCTTTCACAAGTTCATCAAGTCCCACAGCATATTTTGCAACTTGGAAAGGAAGTTTTCTCTTTTGCTTCTCCCTAACCACGGTGCACACGACGTCATTGCACACCTTACTCAGATCGCTGAAAAGAGAAAAACAAAAAACAAAAATATAATTAAAATGGGTTTGCAGGTAATTGAGTTTTTCTTTTTAAATTGATAAAATTAAAAATTTATATTGAATTAAAAAAGGCCTACAGGCTACAGGACAATACAATATAAGAAGCCAAAGTCTTAAAAAACAATGCATAGCAAGAAGCACACGTATAACAAGATTTGTACAATGAGAAGAAGAGAACAAGTGGTATATTTGCCACGACAGAACCAAATGCAATTTCCAAAGTGGACTGCCTGTAACCCCACATATTTCTTATTAATCTTCAGAACTGTAGAAAACTCCCATCCAGAATTCCCAGTACAGGCTATAATGTCTACAACACTAAGATCTGGAAAGAGGGAGATATGGGATGCAATTGCATAAGGTACTTCTAGTCCTTGCCCAAACACAGCAGTTCCAATGCTAAAAGGCAGAAAATCTCCACCCCCGCTAAGGAAATAAACAACCCAAATTAAACTCTTCAGATCAGAATGTAAGCAATTTAATTCCGTCTTGTGAAAGCTCTCAAAGTCGTGCCCAAGATAGAAGTAAGACCAAAAGAAAGTAATAACGCTGGCCAAAGTAAGAAAACCAGGGATGTGTTGCGAAATCGAATTGCAAATCTGCAAGAATCTCGTGTCTACTCGTCAAAACAACAGAAGAAATTTAGAAAACAACTCCACAAACACTATTGAGATATTCGGGTCTATTTTGACGTGAGATATAAATCTCTACACCAACTTAGCCAACAGAGCTTCACCAAAATTCTTAAACATCTTTAATCTCTAAGCGACCCTTTTCTCTCCTTACACAGATTTTACTCCAGGCTAACAAAGAAAGTCCAAGATGATCTCTTGAAGCTTTCCGAAGAAAGTCCCTTATTACAGAGTTGATTTTAATAATAACTGTTTTTAGACGTACTAACCCAACAATTTTTCTCTCCAGGGAAAAGTATAAAAGCCAAAATAATAAATACACAATGATTTTTAGACTAATTAAACTAGTTCTTAGAAAAGAAAATTTAACAAAATATATGGATGGAAAGCACATGGCGATGTCTTACTCATTCTGTTTGCTGAGTTCGTAGCCCTTGAGCCATGAAATGTTCTTCAGAGATTCTTTCCACTGTTGAATGTCATATTCAGGATATCTGTCCTTCTCTTGATGTTTGGAAAATGCATCTGCAACTCCATTTTTGATGTAGCGGAAGTCTGAAGGCTCAACATTGTAAAACAGAGGAATAATTCTAGCTTTGGTTTGAAACATTAAAGCAAGCTCAGCTAAGCACCACGCAGACTCTACATATCGTAGTGATAAGATGGCTATGTGCACTGTGGCAGAGGATATGGCATTCTTTATGGCACAAGGAATAAAATCTCCCAGTTCAGTCTCTCGATCATCTAGATATGCCCGGAACCCAGCTTGCTGTAGGGAATCGTAAAGATGCTGAGCCAGAGTTGTTTTGACGTCTGGCCCTCGATGGTTGATGAATACATCATACTGTTTTGCAGTCAAGGAGGATTTTATCTTATTGTTGGGAGGCTCAAGTACCAAAAATGGATCGCGTTTCTGTTGTCCTCGACCTGATGTCGAAGTGGAAGCCATTAACAGAAAATTGATGCTCTTCTGAAAAAGCAAATAAATCAAGAATGGATATTATAAGCAAGAGTAGAGGGAGAGGGAGTGGGAGTGTATATGTTGAAAACAAGGAATTCAGTGCTTCAGGCATGGAGATAGAAATAGCCGATAAACCATTAACCGAGTCGACAAAAGACAAATTGGCAGGTTACAAGAACACCACAAGATAAAAAGGTCAAGTTTATGTAGTGTGTGCTTCCACTTTATTTCTCGCCTATCAACGAAGACAAAGTCGTTGGCTGTGTTTACGCGGACTAGGTGGGTATAGGTGGGGAAGGGAGAAATTTGGTATACTTATTTTCTACATTCATTTGTCGAAGTATATGAGGTCAACTAATAGGTCATTTATCAAATGATGTTATTTGTGTAACAAAGGTCACAATAGAGAAAGGTCATATTATGAATATACAAATATAATCTTAAATAGTTTATACGATATCTATAATTTATTTACAAATTTAATTTTAAATAACACTAAAGCTTGTTTTTATAATTACAAAATAATAATAAATAAATCTATAAATTATTATGTAACATTTGATAAAATTTGAATTATACATATTATTGACTCTTAATTTAAATATAATTTAAGTATATAATAAATCATACTTATGTAATTTATACATTATTATACAATATTTAATAAGACTTAAATATTATACAATATTTAATGACTTAAATATTATATAATAATAATATAATTTCAACCATTTCATAAATAATAATATGTTAAACATTTAAAAATTAAATTAAAACATTTTCTTCATACTACAAAATTAAATTAATGATTAGGATTAATTTAACCATCTTGCATTATTTTAGTGATCTCTTGACCATTAATTTCAGTAATTAACTTGCAATTGTCAAATAGGACATGCCTTCCACTAAATAATTCTAAAGGACAAAAAAATCTTAACTTCCTTTAGTAACCATATATCATTCAATAATCTTATCTTCTCATTTGGAAACAACTTCTATGGAAGTCTAATTGTTCTTTCATAGGCAATTTCATTCTCTTCACCAATTGCGTGATCACCCACAATTTACAACTAATACCTTGTAAACTTGGTTAGAAAATCTTAACAACGCTTTGAGAAGTCCCCACATTTGGTCTTCCTCCCCAACACCAAGTAAAGTAGCACTAAAAGTCTCATATAACTTTGTCATATTTTCCAACTAAGACAAGTTTAATGGTCACCGTATAGGCCAACTCAATCTATTATATATTCACTAGTATTCTCAAGGCCTAGCTATGATGGTTTACTTGAATTGTTGTAATGATAGGGAAATGTATTTTTAACCTGAAAAAACAAACTTAAGAATTAAGAACTCTTGTGTACTGTGAATTTTGGGAAACAAGAGAGTTAATTTCCCTAATGGAGTGTATTAACACAAGGACATTGGTGATTACAGGATGCATATTTATTATGTTGTACATCATTTTTTGTACAAGAATCTCGCCTGGTTATTACTAACCTACAACAAAGATTACTGAGATACAGGAGGTTATTGCACTTTATATTGCCATTATTTCCCAATTTCAATCATTGGTCACAAATACATGGTATAGATTGAAAGCAAATCATATGTGAGTCTGACTCCTAGGTTGTGGTGAACTTACTGAACATGCAGTCTTTGGATGATGTGAGCTGGTAGCTGGCTTTGATTGTTGAATAAATTCTCACTCTTTGTGCTTCTCTGGAGTATATTACTTTCACTCACATTCCTTGAGAATGGAATGGTGTTGTTGATTCCTTGGATAAATGGGCTTCTGATCATATTCATGATTGGAATTTAGTGGATCAGGATCAACTACCCCCGGATTTGTCTCATCAATTGGATCACTTGGTTGAACTTGATAGGGCCATTTAAGGCCCTGGCTTTGTAAAGTTTCCTTGTTTTAATAAATTTTTACGCCCTTGATGTTAGATTGTGATTGAAAGAAAATGAAATGTGGATTTGGGTTGGGGGTTTGGTTTGTGATGCAGGTTGTAAAAAAGGACCCATTTTTATCCAATTAAAGCATATTAGGATTAAGACATAATGCATAATGAATAGTAGTTTCATTCTAGAAGCTTCAATATACTTTTAAAGCATATGGATGGCATTTTCTTTACATGTGAACTAAGCTTAATGAGATCATTTATTACACCATGCAATGCATGTTCCTGATGTCCTTTAACACAACATGCCTTTGCTCAAATAATAGGTATTGTATATTGTTTATTAAATTATTAGCAAACACTGCCATGTCTCTTATTGCTTTTATTTTTATTTCCTTTTTGAGTATATTTTATTTTCACAGGCTTTGTGTTTATCTGCATGGATGATGAGTGTGATGTAGAGGATGCCATCAGAGGGCTAGAAAAAATAGAATTTGGTAGCCAGAGACACCGATTGTGTGAGTGGACAAAGGTTCCACTTCCCCTCTTCTATCAACCATAACTTTACAATTCATGTCGACGTAGGAAAGAATTTTTACAACAAATTGAAGTGTTCGCTTCACATTTTCATCTTTCAAGTTTCTGTTTCTCAAAACGATGTCACAAAATGTGATGAAAAGAACTCCAATACTACTCCATGCAACTAACTTGTTATAAAAATCCTCAAATCCTTCTCCAAGTGATTCAGGTAGTGTGCAATTGTTCATTAAAATCTACTTCACATACTGAGTACTTGCAATACAATCCAATAACATACCTTACAAATAGCACTTATGCAGCTGTAGTAATGGCCTTTTTATTACTTGCATTTTCTACTTCTACTACTTTTTTTATGTATGTTTAATCAATGATACTCCCTAAGAAGCAATATACTGCCTAAAAATCTAACCCATTTTCATTAGGCATATATCTATTCTATTAAACAACCTGAACATCCTTGAAAGATAATCCAACTTTTCATATCTTACATACAAGGAGACATTATAAAACTCTATTCTCATACCTGATTAACAATATGTTTTCTTCCTTTTCGATCAACTTCTTTTCACTACTTGGACGCAAATAATACACAACAATTTTCCCTTTTTCTAAATTGAAACACTTCAACTTTCAACATGTACCCTGGAGAAGAATACCCACTAATCCATGTTGCAGCCTTCCTTGAATAGTAACAAGTATTTGCTTCTAACATCGCTGACTCAAAACCCTCTTCATAACACTCTATATCGAACTCCAAATAAATACCCACAACTTTGTTTTAGTAAAGCTAGGTCAACAATTCCCTCTCCTATTTCTCTATTAATTTGAGCAATCAGTGCATCCCTTAAGCTATGAAACATGAATTCCTTGTAGACCAAATTATGGAAATATCTCATACCCACTTCATTTAATGTTGGAAGTTTGTTACACTTGACCAAAAGATGCAAAGAACTGTTATCTTTAATTTGTAATTTTCCCATTGTTTTAGAGCTTCTATCAGCAAATACCCATCCACATTTTTTCTAAGGATGGTATGAAATGAAAGATTTTAATGACGTCCATGAGACTAAACAGTCTATGGGACCAAGACCAACAACTTAGTTTGTCTTCAAACTCTTTTCCAAGTTTGATCTCTTGTTATTAATTTTGACTAGAAGGTGGCCGTCTAATTGATCTTATCCTCCTCAAATAATTGTTGCATATTGTCCACATCCAAACTATTTGCATACTAATTATGAATATTTTCATAAGTCATGCATTCCATGATGAAGTGCCATTCCATCTCCACCACTCCCTTATTACAAAATAAGCACGTTCTTTCTTCCCAAGTTTCCTTAGGTATCTTCCACCTACTAGTCTCACACCTAAGATGGTGGGATCTCGTCCTTAGTTCTGCAACTAACAACCTCGCTTTCCCTTTAATAGCTGCACCTAAATAGGTTTTTTCACCGTACTCCTTAGCCGAGTTAAACTCTTTGATGTAGTATGTTTTTTTTCACCCGATCTGATTTGACCACATAGCAATCTTGAATTTATCCCTCACATAGTTTTTTATTTCACTATTTGTGCTAGGAAATTCATGTAATTTGATGTCCCACTTGTTCAACCACTTGTTTTTTTGTTTCATCCAAGTTTTCTTTCTTCGAACTAGCGTCTCCTCCATAACCGTTTTGGGCCAATGGTGGTTATCCATGTTTTCGACCTTCTTTAGATAACTTATCAACTAGGTTATCACCGAAGATTCCAAAGGAAAAGCCCTCACTTCAGCTAAAAGAATTTCATAAGGAACAATGACTTTAACTTTGAGATTGCTTGTTATTAGGTGTTTCTGGATTCTTTCTATTTCTCTCCAACTACACTTTATTGTAGAACTTGTTTAATGATATATCCTTCTAATAGTTCCCCATATTTATTGTAGGGATGGCGACCGTAGTTGTGAGGAGAGTGTTGGATAGAGAATGCCCTCTGATGATGAGTACTAAAGATCCATAAGAAACAAAGGCCTGCCCCTTCAGGAAGACCCAGTTGCAGATATTATTAAAGGCATGTGAGGGAATTTGAAGAAACCTGTAAAATCATTGTACAAAATTTAATGCTATAGCTATTTCATACTAAACACCAACTTGTTTCCAGAGCCTACGTAAGATGCAAGTTGCAACCACAGAGTGCGTGAGACTAGCGATGATCACACTGTCATTTTATTTTTGAAAAATGAGATAACATAGCGGTAGGAAAATTAACGCCCAAGATTAGTTTGATCATTGGCTAGGCCTATGGAAAGCAATCAACCATCAATTTAACATTTTAGGTTGGTTCAGTTCATATTGGATACGCCTTCAGCGTAAATAAATAAACAATTAACATATTTAACAAAAATATTAAAAGACGTAAATTCTTAAAAATATAAAACAATTATTAATTTACAATAAATAAACAACAAACATATAAAGCATGTGGCCTTCTTTTAAATGACTCCTTCGAATCAACCTTAGTACCTAGAAGCTTGAGGAAGGAAAATTAAACTAGCAATTGCACCTTGGTGTGCAATGGGTACGCCGAAGAAGTGGGGAAGATCATTTAGGAATATAAATGATCTATTTTTTTATACATTTTGCATTACATGAGGTCAATTGGTAGATCATTTAGCAAATGATACTATTTATACAATAAAGGTCTCTATGAAGAAGTGATAGGTTCAATTCAACTATGCACCTTCGTATAGGATCCAAACATAGTTGAAACAAAACATTTGAATGAGGAAGAGAATTATACTCCATAAACTACTATAGAGCTTCTATAACCTGCTATAAAGCTCCTATTTCCTTACAATTAAGGAGAAGGTAGGAAAAGGTCTTTTAGATTGACTTTGTACGTGTTGATTGCATTTTCTTGAAAGTTTCCAAAGACTTTTCAACTAATTCATTTTGTGCACTTTCCTCACCAGCTCTTAATCTCACTCCATGCTTCAAACTTAGTAAAAACTATCTATTTAATTTGGGACTCTTCATTTAGAAAAAGAGAATTGATTACTTTTTATTTACTAAATTCAATTAAAAAGAAGACACCAGACACAAAATACATATCTTATTTTAACAAATTAACAATTATTTTTCTACTCCATTTTCTGAAAACTCTTTAATTCAAGATATACATAGTATAATGACTAAATTTATATAAATTAGAAAATAAACTTTCTAAGCTTTTACACCAATAATACAATTAAAAAATAAAATTATGGAGTGAAGAAAAGAAAAACCAATAATACAGATCTAGATGTCAGTTTGCTGTCATGACTAAATAATAATGTGGACTTACCATCTCGCCTCAACATCAATGGTCCATTAAATCTAATATTTATTCCACTAAATTTTGTAATGGCAAGTAATGCATCCAATGTCCCATAAAATAATTCAATACATTTCAATTTGTGATCAAATCTCTGCAAAACCGCCTGCCATTGAAAATTATTTTTAAAAGTAGCAGATAATTTCTTGATTGGATTTTGGCTTTTGCCCTAGGAAAATAAAGAATTTCTATTTAAAAAAAATAGTGGACACCTGGTTCATGGAGCTACAGTAGTTAGATGTGGCATTCTACAGAACAGTAAACGTGTCTTGTCTATTCTTCCACATTTTGCATACATGGGCTAGGAGAGGGCACAACTTGGTCCTTTATTTGATCCGATCTGGGCACAGTTGGATCGTCGTTTCCATTTTCTGTGTCCTCCAATTAACTTCAGATCATCATTGAAGAGTTAGTGTGAGTTAGAATTAAAAGAAGTTTAATAGGAATTATAGCTTCTTTACTCAAACATCAAACAATGTAATAATCAATTATAATTTAGAGAATGAGGCATTCAGCTTAAATATCATGGGCATTTGCAATTAAAGCCAGTCATTATAGAATATATTTGAATTTCCCATTAATGTGGTTTTCTAATTGCTTGCAGACTACATTCAACACGTCTGCCATGACCCTTTACATTGTTCCCAATTGCATTAAGCATTTCTTGGAGTATGTGAAGAATCGATATATAATAATCCGGAAATCCTCATCCTAGAAAATGGTAAAATATAATTTAATCTAAATCAGATCTTCCCCAATTGAATCTAAGCTTTGTAGATTTTGATTAACTCATCCATTACTGCAACTTCATTTACACTCGTCAATATATGTGGTGCCCTTAGAAGGCGAAAACCGACGCCAGATCTCTCAGTCTACAATCCTTGTAAGGCCAAGTAAAAGAGGGCGGTGTTGGTGCTGATGGACAATAGCATTATAAATGAGGAGCAGAATCAATCACAATCCATTGCAATTGCAAGTAGCTTAGCAATGGCCATAGCGATTGTGATTCCTGAGTACGGTTTCTTTTATTTTCAATTTTCATTTTGACTGAAACACATTTGAATTTCTTCAGAATTCATGAAGCATGTAAAAGTGGAGAATTTTAGGTAGCAAACCATCACTTTGCATTTTACTGAGAGTGGTTTTGATTTGGTCCCATTGTCTCCGCTGCCCCAAAGATTCAAGCAGTTTTCACCAGGAGAACACCCATGTTCCTGCAGTTGTGATGTTATTTGGCTCATTGCCTCTGCTATCATTCTCTCGAATGCTTTCACTGCATGTTCATTCAGACGACACAACTTGCAATGTTATTTGGCTCAATGCCTCTATGATGTGTGGCTGTGCTTGGCAAAAGTGTCAATAATCACATCATAGACAAGTCTATGAGGAGAAAGCTGAAACCTACAGTTATACCCTACATCTACGAAAGCAGGTTGAAAGGGTCTTTTGTAATTATGGTCTGTTCTACTCACCAGCATCGCCAACACTTGAGACATTGATGGTCTTCTACAACAGAAGCCTGTATGCCTAACAGTCCAAAATCTAACACCTTTATTACCTCCTCTGAAAGGTTGTGATGCTTTTCATCGTCTTGCACGCCTTTGCAGAATTATACGCCGTCGATTCCCGAAGTCAGCCGGTTAACTTCATAGAAGGCGTAAAAATGCAACCAAGATTTTCTCGCGTGATTTCTCCAAGAGTGGGTGGATCAAACGATCCAGATTAAATTCATGGTCCTCCATACCTGCTACGTAAATTTGAACCGTTGATTTAAAGATTTTGCTGAGATTTGGCTAGGAGTCTCTATAGAGGGAACGCCTTCCGCGTAATAATAAGTAGGAGGTATTTTTCACAGCATGTCAAAGTGTGATATTGCTATTAGGATTCAATTGTGTAGTCAAAGTGTGATATTGCTATTAGGATTCAATTGTGTAGTTTTACGAGTCAAATTCATTGATCCATGTTTTATGAGTAGTAGTTCAAAAGAACCCATCTCTCATGATAATGAATGGTCCACTTAGGGGAGAGGGGCCAGTAGTGTTTACACACTCTTTTAGATAGCGTTCCTTAGGCTATAGATCCTTCTAGCTCTATAATAATAAGTAGGAGGTATTTTCCACAGCATGTCAAAGTGTGATATTGCTATTAGGATTCAATTGTGTAGTTTTATGAGTCAAATTTATTGACCCATGTTTTATGAGTAGTAGTTCAAAAGAACTCATCTCTCATGATAATGAATGGTCCACTTAAGGGAGAGGGGCCAGTAGTGTTTACGCGCTCTTTCAGATAGCATTCCTTAGGCTATAGATCCTTCTAGCTCTATAATAATAAGTAGGAGGTATTTTCCACAGAATGTCAAAGTGTGATATTGCTATTAGGATTCAATTGTGTAGTTTTGTACGAGTCAAATTCATTGACCCATGTTTTATGAGTAGTAGTTGAAAAGAACCCATCTCTCATGATAATGAATGGTCTACTTAGGGGAGAGGGGCCAATAGTTTTTACATGCTCTTTCAGACAACGTTCCTTAGGCTATAGATCCTTCTAGCTCTATAATAATAAGTAGGTGGTATTTTCCACAACATGTCAAAGTGTGATAAATTGCTATTAGGATTCAATTGTTTAGTTTTACAGGTCAAAATCATTGACCCATGCTTTATGAGTAGTAGTTCAAAATAACCCATCTCTCATGATAAGGAATGGTCCACTTAGGGGAGAAGGGTCAGTAGTCATGTGAGCTAACTTTGTCAGCGTGTAGCGATTGACTGGAATATCGTAGAACATTTTTTTTTTGAAATGTGGACTGGCCTCTTATCTATCTATAACTAAGGTTTGGAGGTGTGACTCATCATGCAACTCGCCACATCAACACATCTATTGACAAGTGTCTAAAATTTGACCATTTAAAGACTCGACCAAAATTAATCATGGGACCCCAGTAGTTGAACAAAAAATATCACTTGTTGCTTGTAAAATATCATATTTTTATTTATAATAAAATTAATATGTAACCTAAATGGACCAAATCCCTATTGGTAACCATAAATCTTTGATATGTCTAGTCTTTTATATTCAACACATATGGATCAATAGTTGAACACAAAAAAAACTATTTGTTGTTATAAAAATGACACATAATTATTTAAAATACAACTTATATCAAACAAAAATTGATCAATAGTTGAACACTAAAACTTTTTGAAAATCCTTCACATTTAATGGAAAAATACATGGTATTTATTGTGCTCACCTTTTGTATTTGTGATAGGACAAACTATTAATATAAAATACTCCAATACTTGTACATTGCTACCCCAATAGTTGTACACATAAGAACAATATTTTTTCACTATTATAACAATACTTGTTTAAATGATGTCTTATTTTATTAAATGAGCATTTTATTTTTTAAATGACACACTTATAATGGATAGTTAAGATATTTTATTTGAGACAAAAAAAAATACTCATTTCACTTCTTCATGAATGTATTTATGTTTTTTTATATAGCATTAAGAGGTTCTCATGTGTTCAAGTATGGGTCCACTTTTGATCAACATTTGTCTATTTTTTATTTACATTTGGACTATTTATTTACAATATATAGTTTAAATATGCGGTAAGACTAGGTTTTATAATCACAATTGACTGCACGACTATTGGACCCTACACAACTACTAACCCATCTTCCCTAACACTCATAATATATTTCTAAATCTAACTTCTAGTTCATCCCAAAGCCAACCTTTCACAATATTTTCATTATTAATGTTGCAATTATTGTAATTTTCTCTTTTGAATTGATATCACACACGATGTATTTGATTGATACTTTCTAAGGAGTATAATTCTTCTTCACTCCCTTCTGGCACTATCTCTTCTATGTATGCATTAATTATAGTAGTGTATATAGATGTGTATTGCTTTTATCTTGTAAAAAAAAAAAACTTTTTCGTTGGAGGATTTTATTGTTCCATTAAAATTAATGAACTATTCTAAGTTGAAGAGAATGTTGAAAGCATGAAAAAGTTATTTCATCTCTATCATTTTTAAGGATACTTTCTTCTTAATCCACATCAAATTAACTTTTATGGTTCCCCAAGTTCTAATTTTTTACTAATAGTCATACTATCTATGATAGAAATGTTGCAAGAGGTGCCATAGACTCTTTTAATTAAGATATTGACATCTTCCCCAAGATCAACTTGTACATTTTTATCTATTGTTTATTCAAAGTTTCATTAGAATTGATTTTTTCTTCCATATTCTTGGAGTTTTTATCGTATTTATAATATGAGGTATGGAAGATAGATTTATTACTTTGTTTCAATATTTTGAGAATTACAATTATTTTTTCATAATATATTATTTTTCTATAAAGCTTTCTAGTTATTTTAATAAATAAGCTTTTTTTTTTTAAATCATGTTTTGTGGTAGTCTATATTTCTCTTTTTTTAGATTTGTTCCTCTAGTATATTCTACTATTTAATCATTTATTGTTCTTGTCAAGAAATATTATGTTTATTCATCCTACTCTTTTTCAATCTCACCCTTCAATATTCTTCCTTTTTCTAGTGTCAATTCCCCCTCTAGTTATTACTACAATATTTTTATTTCTTATATTTTTAATTTAGCTTGTCTTCTTAGTTATTTTTTCTCTAGATATTCAATTTTATAGTTGTTTTTCCTCTATTATTTAGGGTTGATTTCTTGGTTTTTCCTCTTTTATCTCAATTTTGATATATCTTCTAGCTCCTTGAGTATCTTAGCTAAGTATCTTTTTTCTTTCTCCTTTTATTGTATTAGCACTAAAATATTAATCACATTTTTTATGGTTACACATTCTTGAAATATTTTTGTGCTTTGGTTCAAGTTAACAAATCATGACTAGAGTCACCAATGAAACCATAACTTTAATTCTTTTCTTCTTAGAATTTATTGCCATAACATTTGTGCCTTAGAAAGTAGGTGGTGTCATCTCTTTTCCTTTGTCCTCAACCTCTTCCTCTACCACATACTCCTCAATAATTATTATAATACCCTCTATTTTTTTGAAGGGAAAATTAATTATAGTTTATTTAATTGTGTTTTTTTCTAGAGTAAATTGCACAACAACAATGTTGTGTTGACTTCTCTATGTTAGCTATTGTAACTATGGTCATAGAAATCCTTTTTTCAATACTTTAACTTTTCCAATTCTCTTATGGAATACATTATCTTCATGTAGTGATGGTTGCACCAAGGTTAATGATTTTCATCATCTTTAAGTTTAAAAATATATGGATAATCATCTATCTCATGGTCATCCCATTCACTGCAAATTTGGCAATAGATGCTTTTTAGCTTCCTAGAAGTTACTGTAGTTCAAATTTAAATGTTTTAACCCTTTTTTTTCATTATCATAATTCATTCATTATACAAGTGGGTATACCATATTTTCTTCCTTTGTACTAGTGGTTTTATTCTAGAATTCTCTCACCCTTAACCAATATGTATAGTTTGATTTTTAACTATTCTAACTCCAGTTTCATCTATTATAGTTCCTTGCTTTCTAATTTTTTATTCTTTCTCCTCCAAGGCCAAGCCTTTTTCTTCATGATAAATCTACTGCACTTGAATATGTATCAAAATTTATTTCATCCAATGCATTTTTAGTATTTTCATATTAGGAATCATTAAACTAATATTGAACAACCTAAAAATATTTTTGGGACCTAAACTGACATTTATAACCTAGAAATTATATTTTTCATTTTTTATAGCTTGAAAATTATATTTTTTGTATCCTTAATATTAGAAGAAAGGTTGAGACAACTTTCTAGAAACTATCATACTTTACTATCATTATCTTTTATAGATTAAAATATTAACACCTAGTATCAATAAATTAACAAATTTCTTATTGATTTATTTTTTAACAAGAAAACACTTAGTCAATTAAAACATCATCTCTTTCACAATCAAAATCTTTTTTTTTATGAAACCCAATTAAAATATTTTTAAGGTGATTCCATATTAACATCCTACCACATTGCTTTAACAAATTGAAAGTAAATTGATAATTACAAAATCACCTCAATTCTTCAATATTTAAAATCAATGTTTTCTTACGAGAATCCAATAATATTCCAAAAATAAACTCTCCCATATTTTAAAAATATTATGTTTTCTATTATAACTATAACTATAGGAATCAAGCCTAAAGAATTTCTATTTAAATATCATGTATTATTTTCATGTGCTTTATAATAACATCTAGTATTAAATATAGCTTAAATTCTAATTATTTAATTTTAGCATATTGATTTAGAATTATACGGATTGTATTAGAGATTGCAGTGTGCATCTTAGAAAATGTCATACTACATTTTTTAATTGCTTTCTATTGTAAATTATTTTGTTAGTATTTATTTGTAAAAGTGTATTTGAAATGGGATGAAAAAGGTTGTTGAAAGATAGAGATCTATAATGTAAAATTATGTCTAGGAAGTGAGTTGAAAACATCCTTATAGCATTCAATTTCTCTCTTATATTGTATTCATTTTATTACTATAAATATAATTAGAGTAGTGTTATTGTTTGTTGGACTTTTCTTATAGAATTATCTAAAGTAAATCTTGTGTATTTTCTTTGTTGGAATATTTTATTTTGTTGAATTTTGCAATTAGTTTTCTATTTAGATTAGTAGTATTGTTTTCTATATTTGGTATCAAAACTTTTTTTAATTTGGTTGATTAATGGGAGAAAGAGAAATTTTGGACCTATTATAATCTTGGTTCTAGGAGAGAGTATTTTGCATAGGTGAATAATATTTTAGGTTCAAAGAAATGGCAAGTTCACTTTCATAAAAATAGAGTTCAAAAAATCAATGACATGAGTTTTGAGCTTTGGAAGCTTGTTGGTGGAGTATGATCAATAAATGGTACTTATTGCAACACCAAACTTTCTTCTCTAATGTATGTTTTAAGATGATTGGAATAAATTAGATAAAAATAAATAAACGTAATATTTGTTTATTCTTTCTATATTTACAACTTTTAAATATTTCTAGAGATAATATGTAAGGCCTATATGGGTTTGTACTTTTCTCTTTTTCTTGTAGTTGGGTATAAAAGTTATATGATACTATTATGATCTTTTGTTTTGTATTGTTCCTTGGATATTTGTAACCATTAATTTGTATTTATATGTTATTATTATTTTAAGATTTATCTTACTTAGTTAGTTCAACTTTACTATTTTCATTAAATAGTATGCTAGTTGGGTTAACTATGTGGCTTTGTTAATAATTTATTTAGTAAAATAATTAAATTATTTATTGTTGGCACTATTATGATGATGCAATTATTTTTTATTATAAAAATGTGAAGTATCATGTTGGTCGTTTTGTTCTTTAGTAAATTTTACATATTGGGGAGGTATGGGTAATGTTTTACTTGAGTGTGTAGGGATAGGTAAAATCCTAATGGTGGTTATTTAGAGATTAATTATATAGTTTGTTTAGTATTGTTAAACCATCCTAAGTTCTATGTTGAGTAATAGGACTTGTATGGTTGAAACCCATAAAACTATTATGAATAAATCATGTACAATTTAGGATCCCTTGTAACAAACCTCTCTAGTTCATTAGTTCAAAATATGGTAGTAATTATTTTTTAATGCAAAACTTTGCACTATTTCATTTTTAAAAATAATTGCAATAATCACAATATAAATTTCATAAGGAAATCATGATCACTTAAAAAATGTTAACATTGAACAACATTTTTCACTTTATTCTTTAAAAATTGAAACAAACTTTCATAATACTTGAAGTTATGTATACGTCTCAATAAGTCTCTTTTTGTTTTTTAGTGCATGAACTTAATTACATAGGTCATCTCATTTGTACATTAGTATTTAGTGTCATAAATTATCAACCCTGACAATTTCACACTATGTTTGGTTCCCCCTTAAGTGCTTGGACCTAATTGTGCTTATTACTTGCTCGTTTTATTATCATTTTTCAGAAAATAAAGTTAATTTTAGGAATTTAATTTAATTATTTATTTAATAATCATCAAAAATTCAAAATAGGTCTAGACTAGGGAACCCTCACCCTTGACTGCCCTATTTTGGCCCAAAATTTAAAATTTTTATGACAAGTATTAACATGTTTTCAAATTTAAATTCCTTTGTCTGCCTTTCAAAATATTTTTTGCGGGAAATATTGAAATGTATATAAATACAAGTTTTTTCACCATTTGAACATCTAGCAATTTTTAATATTAATTGAGTATCCAAAAAAAGAAATCAAGGAAATTCAAGAGCAAAATAAGAAACATTTTATGGCACTTTTATTAGTCAAGATTATATTTGCAATGCATCATCAAGCTCATGTCAAATCATAAGTAAGATTGTTTTATGTTTTATGTTCATTATTTTGTGAGTACTAACACTTGTAGGATCTCCAATCAAGCATCAAGTTCTCCTTATATGAGATGTGTGACATGACTTTAGTCCATCAAGGAATGCAATTTTTAATGGTAACTTTTAGTTAAGATAAATTGGAAAGTGCTTGAACCCATTACAAAATAGCCATTAAGGCATAGTAGAGGGGTCTCACAAGAGGTGAGACAACAAAAAGGCTAAAGAAAATAAAAGAGACCAAAAAACTAGCAACCAATAGAAAAAGAGGTAGAACTAGTCAAGGACCAACAACTAATGGTACCAATTACTATACTCTAATAATATGGAGGCCTTTTATGGCATGCCACTCCTTGGTGAGAAATTGAAGTTTTTCTTCAAAAGACAAGTCTTTTAGATTCTTCTTTCTTGTGTTGTCCTTGGAAGCATGTGACACTTTCTCCATAGTCTTTCCTTTTTTTATGGAGCTAGTAGGGGCATCCGAATTTTCCTTCCTATCTCTCTTAGCATGACAAATTTTAAGCTCCTACTAAAACACCTATATAGTGACCATCATATTCTTCACAGTTTCCTTGTTGTATTCAATAATTTCCCACAAAATAAGGAGGACCTTATCTTGATATCTTGATTGTAATGGATTTGGGAAACCTCATTCCTCTTGAGCTTGCACACTCCTTAGGAGACTCGATAGAATTTTTAATTTTCCCAACCTCTTTCTCTAGATTGGCCCAATTATCAAAAGTTCGATTCATGTCTCTCAAAAGCTCCTAGTGATCTGCATCCTCCTCCTCACCCAACCAATATTTAGTCTTCTTTAGAACAATAATATTTGGGTTTTGTATTTTATCCTTCGCTACAAGAAATTAGGTCAACAACAACTTGAGGATGTCATTTTGAGTATTAGTCGCTTTGTATATCTTATCCAACTTCTCCCTCACAAAGGCATAATTCATAAAAAGGTTAGGGGTGTCCATAAGAGTATCCTCTGACTCCCAATCATGTCCAATATCAAGTTAAGAGAAAGAAGGGGGCCGACAAATAAATTTTGAGGTAGAGGAAAACTAGGAGGAAAATCTATTTGGGAGTATGATCTAGAGAAGGGGACTAGGAGGAGCCTTAATTTTCATCTAAATCAAAAAAATTGAGGCTTCCTCAAATGACACCTTCTTCTTACCAGAAAGAGTCGGCGAGTCAAACATAAAGAATTTTCCTTTTGAAGCCTGAGGGGGGTTAGACCTTGTGACTCTATGGTGTTGGATGGGGGTGGAAAATGTAGCTAATGAAGGGGTTTCAAAGTTACCCACCAAAATACCAGTTACACCCTTGTGAACAAGGGAAGGGTTAACAACACGAGGGAGGGAAGATAAGGCAAGTGAGAGAGCCACATTGTACTAATAGATTTTATAGATCAAACACTAGTGAATGGGTAGGGGTTTCCCTTTTTCTTGTACAACTTTAATGGATTGTTCCATTGAGGAGTGGATCCAAAAAGAAAATTTTATTTTTATGTTATATGGTAATTTAAGTGATTTAACATAGGGGACATGATCATGAAATATTTTGAAACTGTCATCCAGGGTAGCATAACTCATCAACACCTTGACAATCTTCTTCCACATCCCAAGAAAATGTTCTTTATTATAACCATTTTGTAACCTAGTGACTTTCTCACCTTTCTTTAAGAATTTTTCCATATCTCTTTAATAGTTCCCCTTAATTTTTTAGGAATGTTAGTACCCTCAAGTGGGAGGCCCATGGCCACCAAAATTACCTCCACATAAACAGAGAAGGAGAGGGACCGAACCTCAACAAGGCCTCCCTTCCAAGAGTTCACAAACTTTAATTTGTTGAAGTGTTAGGGTCATGACCCTTCAAGGCCTCAATGTATGAGGTGAGATTCCCTTTTTTGAGGATAGGTAATATCTCAGGATCATTCCTTAGAGAGTCACAACTATTGGTCTCTTCTTGAATGGTAAGTTTCTAGCATTGTGATTTATCATTTATTTTTATTCATTTTCATATGCCTAACCTAGGGTAAGCACTCTTTATCTAACATCGTCATAGCCATTTATGGAGGTAGAAATACCAAAATAGGGTTTGAATTAGGCAAGCCCCTATACAACACAACCCTTCTTCTCCTTTCTTTCTTGCATGTTGTAGATTTAAAGTGGATTTGGAGAAGATTAAAGACTTAATTTATCAAGATCTAGTATTCAAGAACCTTACTTCATCAAATTAAGGAAAGGTCATTTTTTTGTAGACTAACCAAGTTCTGAAGCTAATTCCAATAGGGGAGAACCTATAGACTGTAATGCACTTGTACATTCTTTGAAGTTCTAAAAACCCTAATTCTCAGTCTAGGGCACCCACACCCTTGTTGAACCAGTTTGATCTCAAATTTCAATGCCAATTTCCTTTGTATCTATTCTAGATTCTCTCTTATCTTTTGTCTCTATGTATTTATTTTGAGTTTGTCTAAATTAGTGATAGTTTGTTGTAATTGCATAGTTGAACTAGTTTTCTATCAAAAATCACACACCACATCAATTCAAATCATTTCAATTCAAAAAACCTTCCAAAAGGGACCAAGATCCTGATCAATTATTTTGACTCTTCATTGAGGATAGTAGCCAAGTTTCTAAATTCATATTAAAAAATATTCAAGATAATCTTGTTAAAAATACTTTAAAAATAAAAAAACTATTATATTAAATATCTTTAAAAATATTATAAATTAGTGTGTATTTTTATAGTAAAAATTATAAAATGATATATATTAACATTATAAATTAGAAATTTACTATATTATATTTACTAATAATACTTTGTTACAGTTTACTAATATTTTAAAATTCATATATATAGCAATGAAAAATATAGCAAGTCAAACTATATGGTCTAATAAGTTTTAAAGTTGTAATATATGGTCTAAAATTGAAAAAATAGTCACATAGACCATCAAATTCCAAGCATGCACGCATCACTAAATATCAATGACTTTTGTATATTTGAATAGGGAAGAAGAATAATCCCTAGTGGTAGTCACATGAAATAAAATTATATAACCATTAATTTAGAGAGATCATATTTAAATTCTGATCAAGGGGGTATTTCAATATTTTGATATGTAAAAGAAATAAAAAATAAAATAATCCAAGACATGTATTTAGAGTTTTTGTTGGAGTAAATAGGAAAATCACCTAATAATTAACTAATCATTAATTAATTATGAGGCCCATTTTACTTTATGCACTTACGTCAAACATACAAAATGATTTTTATTATTAGATTGAGCTATTTTTAGGCCATTTTGTCTCATAGCATAGGATGAGGACCAAGTCCTATTTTCTATATCCCCTAGTTTTGAACCCTATAACTGAAATTGGACAACTTTCATGAAATTAGGTATAACTTGGGCATCCTAACTCAATCTTTCACAAACCATATACCATCAAAAGGATGGTTATAATTCTAATCCAATGGTGCTATTGATTTTTTCCATATTCTTTTGATAGTGATTTTTACATGCCTTTGAAGTCAAATCAATTTGTTTTCACTTAAAGGCTCATAAATTTTGACTTAGATCTCAATTTTTCATGGTACTTGCAACATTGGAAAGTTGCTTCAGCCCCCTCATAGATGTTATACCTATTTTTATAGAGTATTTAATTGGTAGCTAATATTTTAGTTGGTATGAGTTTTCCATAGTCCATAAAGTTACTAATATTTATCTTTTGGATTCAATTGTGTCAATTTTTTTCTCACAGTTGAATCCAAAAGATAAATATTAGCTAATATTTTCATCAAATCTAAGGCCTTGTGAAAAAAACCACATAAAAGACGATAAAGGGAAACAATCTAGATTTACTAATGCATGGACTCATAGAATCTCCAATTTTTATGGGCATTTAACATGTGCAAAGGAGCAAACCAACAAACGGTCTTGACTATTGGTTTATCTCTTTTTCGCTTAATTAAAGATTATAACTCTCCATCTCTCACGTGCATGTTATAGGGTTTTTTTTAACTCTCACCAAGACTCTATAGTTTATAGCAGAGAGTTTCTTCGACAATTAGGTGCCCTATTACTTCATTTTCACTGGCAATGGCAAAGCATGAGAATGTAGCGAATGTCCCAAAAGAGTGGAAGAAAATGAAGGTGCAAGAGTTGTGAGACAAACTTTCTAAAAAGGGTTTGAGCACCACTGGTCTAAGGTCTGCGTTGCTTGAAAGGCTGGAAAAGTCCTCTTCTCCACTGGAAAATGGCATAGCTAAGCCCTAGAAGTCGGAATTCATAGAGTCTGTTCCTTCGTCAGAAGACATACACATAAATTGTAATGATGCAGCAAGTAAGGAGAAACAGGAGTGTGAATGCACTGCAAATGCAAAAGAAGAATATTCATGTGGAAGGATTACGAGCACTAATAAGTGTGAGCTTGCAAAATTTGTGGAGCTAACGGCCGTGGAGAAATCATCAAATGATGGGAAAGAGAACGAGGGGGTTACAATGAGCACTGCAGAGGCCTTAACGGATTTGGAAAAGAAGCATCATCGTGTAGAGAGGTTTGGTTTGGCATTGCAATTGACGGAGGAGGAGAAGCATAGGTCAAGAGCTACGAGGAAACAAAATTTTGTGTAATGTATCTCTACTTCTAATTTGTAGCTCAGTTCATTTTTAGGGTTTCAATCCTAAGGAAATACTCACCCTATAAAATATGGTGATTTGACAAGCTTTGGAGACTCAGAGCATGTTGGTGATCCTAAGTATTATACATTTGAGGTACATAAATAATATTTAAATTACTTGATACATTCACACATTGAACTTGTACATTGTAATTTTTAGATAACTTTACATATACACATGTATATTAAATTAAATTATATGTACTTGAACTTGTGTAGGGTTTGGGACAAGGCATGAGACAAGGATTGAGACAAGGATTGAGACAGAGATTAGGACAGTGATCAGATTCTTCTATCCATACTAGGCATCATCCTCTTTGAGTTGTTTTACATGCACGTACATGTGTTATGTATCTTTAGACATTATGGTTCACTCTTATTATGATTTGTCACATTATATACATTTTACATTATGGTTTACATCACATTACGGGTGAGTGTAGGATCATGGGGGTCTAAAAAGTGGCGATATGACAAAAAAGTGGTTGACGACTTTTTTATTATCCGAATTTGATGAAATGAAAAGGGTTTCATGAGAAAATTATCAGCTTTCTACCAATATAAGATATGCCTTATTTGGAATTAAATATAAAATTATTATTTATTTTCTACATGCATTCTGACTAAAGTCTTCATTGATAGGATGGTTGAAAAACATCTATAATTCTTAAATGATTTAACATTTTTTGAATCTAAAAAATGTGGAACATTCTATGCTTCCCATACTATAGGATAAAAAAAGAAAAAATGAATTTCATAAATTTTTGATCAAGTTATAGTAGTTAGACAAACAATTTTTAATATTTTTAAAAAATTATAACTAATTATTTACTCGCAAAATAAAATACCAAAAAAATGTGGCACATCTGAGCATGTGTTCTCTACTTATATTGAAAGTTTCAAAAAAATATTTTATTTTATTTTTGTACTTAGGTTGGTCAGACATACACCTGTTTTTTATTTTTTCTTGAAAATTTAGTACTACTGCATTGAAATTTTAAATTTTCACCAAATAGATTTACTTTTTTTCCCAAAAAATGACTAGTATCTTAGAAACTACATTCAATTTTCTACAAATTTTATTCTTACATATTTTTTAAATTATGTTAATAATTTATTCCAATTTTTATGTCAAGTTGCCTACTCTGTATTTTTGAATTTTTATTACCTTAAGGGCCTAGTTTGGACCCCCATGATCCTGCACTGACCCTTATGGTTTGTCATGTCATGTTATATGTACACTTATATATATATATATAGACACACACACACACATTTCTTATTATGGTGTGTCACATGTGTTATGTTTCTTATCAGTTACAATAATATATACATTTTATATTGTGGTTTGTCACATTATGGTTGGAATATGATTTATTTGAATTAATAATCTCTAGTTATAATGAATTATCAGCAAATTAAATCTATTTATTATGGTTACATATTTAGTTACATGGCCATGTACTTATTATGATCTCATTAATTTTAGTCAATCTTGATTAATGTGAATCATCCTTTGAGGTGTAGATTATATATTGCAAGCATCAACCTTTTGCAACCTAGTTTACTATGATCTTTGGTACATTTGAAAATGCGTAAGGGTGATGGTATTTTAAAATACCTTTAGGGTTGTTGAAAAATTGCTAGGGGTAGGTCCTAGTTTACCCTCTATTGGATTAAATTTATGACTTCGGCTGAATGTTGGATGAAAACATACACAAGCATGCAAATGGCATAAATATAAATTTTGAGATGTAATAGACTTATTTTATGATCTAAATAAAAATGTTCCTAGAATGGTTGCTCTTTGTATTTAAAAAAAAATGGATGTAGTTAATTGCACAAATGAATGTCTTTAAATACAAAGAAATAGAAATAATTCATGCAAACATGTACAGGGCAATTCCCAAGAGCTAGTAAGAAAAGACAATTTTAAAATTGAAGAATCAAATTTTATGGTCAATCTTGAGCCACATAGGATAAAACCTAAGCATTATAGGATTGATCTTGGTGGGAAAATATAAATCTTGGGATCATGAATAGGTATATGAAAATGTGGGGGTGATCCCACAATACTGGTTTACAATTTCTGGCCAAACTGGACACTGAAATATTTTTTTCTAACTAAATCTTCACTTTCGGGCACCTATAGCGGCTAAACCGTGAAGAATTTGAAGATGATACAAACTAGTGATTTGTCACATTTTGTCTATAGATTCTAAATATATTTTTAAAAAATTTGGAATCAGATTGCACTTCTTTTTCTATCTCCTTCGAAAACTAGGTTTTTTCAATAAACAACATTTTTAAGGAGTGGCGCTTAGCGTATAACACAACTTTTTTTCCATGAAGGATAAAATTCTATTTTTTAAGAATTTAGATTTTTAACTACGATATCTAGTGCTTACAATTGGTTAGATAGTGTTTTATTGAATATTTTTTTCCTTAATCAAGTTTCGAAGTCAAACCAATTATAATTCAGACATAGGTGGACCATATAATGCATAACTTTTTTTGTATGTATCAAAATTCAATTTTTGTTTTTTTTTGGATCAAGGACTTCAATATTTAGTGCACTCATATTTTTCAAAAAAAAAATTGATAATATGCTACTTTTCCACATGTGCAGAACAAAGAACTTGATTTTTGGTAAAAAACCTAATGTTTAATAAAACTAAATAAACAAATACATAATAAAACCAAAACATATTAAAATTATATTTATTGGATAGCTTGTTCTAAGGACTACCATCATCCAGTTGGGTCTGTGAAGTCACCTCCATTTTCATCCTCGTCCCAAGCTTTGAAATGCAAAATTCTAGACTTTTTTGGTCCGAGAGGGTGAGAAGTTGGGAAAAGGGGGGTTCAAGCGAATCCCCTTTCAAAAAATGTTTTCTTTGTGTTTTTTGGCAGGAATGGTGGGACCTTGCATTTAATTGGTTCACTCAAACTAGGGTTCATTCGAACCCTTTAAATCAGTTCGCTCGAACCAGGGCTCATTTGAACCCTTTTTCGGTTCACTCGAACCAAAGGGTTCATTCGAACCCCAAAAACCATTTTTTTTTGCATGGGGTCATTTTTTGCAACTTTTCCTTCCTCGCTCGAATTGTAAACCACTTTGTGGGTTGATAATATGGTGAATGTATAGAAATAGGTGCAAGCAGGAATGAAATAAGTTCAAGTGTATGGAAATATATGTAGGAAAGATTAAATAAGAATGAAAAAGGATAAGAAATTGGTCAAAATCAGCATAAGAGTCACAACTTATTGATATATAATTATATTAAGTCATTTTATCAAAATGAGCCCAAAATTGAATGGGAGTTGATATGGATATGCAAATTTTACCATTACATTTTTTCCACTTTGAGGTTCATATGAATCTAAGATGAATATGTATTTCAAAGTATATGAGCATTCTCAACCAACATGAAAATTAAATATTTAAACACAAAAATGAAATATGGTCAATGTAAAGTGTATGAGCATTCTCAAAAAAGTCACCTATTAATGAATCAATTTTCATTTTCTAATAAAATTATAAGTGTTAGACTTGCCCAAATTATGATTTTGAATTAGTGAACTAGGTGCCCAAATTATGATTTATATAAATTCAACTATTAAATTTTTAGTGTGGGAAATCCTAATGAAGGTTATAATTTTTCAATTTGAAATCAATCAAAGGGTCATGCCTACTTCTTCTATTAGTTCCCAACCTTAATGGTGATTTACATCTTTGTTGTAAATTCCCTTTAAAGTTGAATAACTTGGTGAGATCTTGGTTGTGCTTTGATATAGAGTTGTGTAAAATATGTGTGCATAAAATATGGTGGTTTTATAATTTTAAAGTTAGAATCATCTTAAACTCCTTAAAATCACATTTGTGGTGTTTGTGATTGCATGAATATTGATTATTCTAGTATATAAGTTATAATGGATTTCATTATACAATTAAAAATTAAAAAGCTTAAAATTAGTATATCATTATCAACTCATTTTATGTTTCAAACTTTCTCTAAAACATGAAATCTTTAATTATGTATCTAATAAAAATGGCATCAGATTCTTTTAATTATAACTTAGTTGCTTTGTGCTCTTATGGGAAAATAATCATTGATAGTTCACCATATAGTATATTCTTGATCTCTTTTGCATTATGGAAAACATGAATATGAAAACTTAAATAACCTTATCCTATTTCAAATTATTTGATAATTATATATTTGATTGACACACGATCATAGGTAGATCCTACTTGTAGCTCAATTCTTATTTACTAGTTTAAAAAGCTATTATAGAAAGCATTTTTACCTACTACCATTGTACCTAGTTTAGCTAGTGCTAAACAAACATCTATAGAAAAGATTGTAATGGGATTCAAGATTCCACTAAATACACCAAGTAAGAAAGCTTTATAAGAAAATAAGATCACAAAAAAGAAAGATTCATGGACTACTAATTCATTCAATGTCTATCTATTTATATACATGTAAAAATATTCAACATATATATCGACCTATATCTAAACTTGACCGAGCCTGAAAATATACATCTAATCCATCAAAAAATCCAAATTTAGATCACCACATGGAATAAAAATTATAAAAAGATATATCAAAATTTTGAATTCAATATATATATAATCAAAAGACTTTTAAAATTAGTTTGAAATGTTATATGTGTATATATCCAGTCATATATCTAGTCATATCTATATGTACTTATAAATATCTTAAAGCTCTTAGTACATATAATCGAGATCCTCTCGATCTTTAATTATCTCTAAAATCTTTTCATGATCTTCAATAAACAACCTCCACTTTTGTTTTCCACGTCCTCTTTTTGGTAAAGTTTCAAAATTTATTATTGTTCCTATAACTAGGTGAAAGGGATAACTTTAAGAAATCCCCCCCCCCCCTCGGCGAAGGTGTAAAATCCTAACAAATCTTGTATACTTCCCGATAAAAATATTAATTTTATTGGAAAAAAATTCATTTTTCGGCAAAAAAAAATCTCAATTGGCTAATATTTTCTAATCACTAGAAGTCTGTGGAAAATCCTAGCAAATTGAATTTTTTTTTAAACCAATAAAATATTTTCATTGGTGATTAAAACCTATTTTCAAACCAATAAAAGATTTTCATTGGCGAATTAAACCTATTTTCAAAACCAAAAAAATAAATTATTGGCAATTAAAACTTTTTTTCAAACCAAAAAACTATTTTCATTAGTGAATTAAACCTATTTTCAAATGAATAAGAAAAACATTGGTGAATTAAACATAATCTCCAACTAATAAAAAAAATTAGTGGCAAAATGTCAACGCAAATCAATATAACCATGACCGTTCAATGAATTTTCAGTGGACGGTTGTAGTTGCATTCTGGAAGTAAATCTCTGAAGCACTAGATTTGTGAATTGAAACCTCCAGAATAACACTAGAACCATTAGATGTAGACACGTGGTGAGATCAAGGCTCATTGCTCATCGTGGTAATGAACCCAATGGGTTGAAATATTTTGGTGATGAGCAATACAAGAACTTAAGTGGAAAAATGTGCACGTGCATAAAGTTTGTTTTAAAAGAGGGGCCACCTAGGAAGAACGTAGGACCAGGGCTTAAAACTTAAGAACGTTTTACACAAAGGATGTAAAGGCCAAACAAGGCTGAATTATCAACCTTATAAAATAATTGAATCTTTGGACCAAAGTAATGAAGGCAATATGTGCAAAGGATATTCCATATGTTTGTAGCCAGATGTTAGCGCAAATCAATATAACCACAACCATTCAATGAATTTTCAATGGACGGTTGTAGTTGCATTCCGGAAGGAAATCTCTGAAGCTCTAGACTTACAAATTCAAACCTCCAGAATAACGCTAGAACTGTTATATTTCCAGAAATCAATGGTTGAGATTTTATTTCTTATTAAATCACTTAAAGTCATAACAACCAAAATAATATTAAGGAACGATCAGAACTATCGAAGGAACTATAGCAAGGTGTGAAACATTAAGGAAATATTAAGGAACTAGTGTTAAATCTTGTGCTACTAAATGAGCCTTTTAAGTACATGTTTCTTTTTATAGTTAAATAGCTACTAAATGGGGCAACACCCTATATTAATCAAAAAGAGTTTTTACATTCCTTCATTTCCACAAAACATTACAGACCCAAATATTGAACGGACTGACATTGGAAACTTATATAGACTACAAACCATCACAAACCAAAATGACCTTCCAAAGACACCAGATTATACATTGTTGCAGCCAGCCTCAATGGTCTTCTTGGCTTTGATTGCATTCAAAATCACCAAAAAATTACCACCACATGCACTATATGCAGGATGGTTTGCTCGTTCCTCCCAGCTCTTGGTGTCATTCTCTACCCATTCTTCACCAGTGCCCATCTCCCAATCCTCCTCGTTCGAAGACCACCTTTCCTCGTCAAGAGCTTCCACCACCACAAACGCCTTCACCCAACCATTCAGACAGTCTTTAAGAATGTCAACTACACGAAAAAGAAAGTAGATACACCTATCAATCTCCCCCCATCGGTTTTTGAGAGTTGCATGGTCCAGTGAGCACACCAGGGGAAACTTTGGTACTAACCATTCATTCCCATGAGCCTTGTAGTAGTGCAACGGTAGAGGGGTCATGAAATTACCATCGATGTTGTCCAGTGTCATGTTGATATTTTCCATGTTCAGAGAGTGAAAAAATCATTTGGCATAGCTTCTTCCCCTGAGATTTCGAGACACCCATGTACACAAGCATTGCTAGAAACATGGCAGGTATTTTTGAATTCCCCCTGAGCTTGTCAGTAGCCAATAGAAATTTTGGGCCCAAAACACCCTTCACCACCTGGAGTACTAGTGGGTGCTTAGACATGATTATCTCTTTCAATCATTTCTCAATGATTTCACCATGGAAAGTGTTTTGTTGCTTTGTGCAATTCAGAAATAGAGGAGTCTTTATTACCCCTTAGTGTTTGTCGAGAGTACTAAGCCAATTTGAGAAAAATGAGCACAACAACCCCTATTTGTAGCATAACCTTCTACAGCCTTATGGAGACCATACCAAGAAATGAAAACCAACGTGTGATGTGTCTTGCATTCTTTATGCACAAATCTTTTTGTGATCCTGCCACACATTTCCCTAATCGAATTAACCTGGAAATTAATGTTGAGTGATGCAACCATCTTGTCATCTATCGTGGACATACCTTTTAAGCACATGTTTTAAAGGTAAGCAAGACATCTTAATTTGGGTCATCCATCTGGTCTGAGGGTTATGCACAGGCGAAATAATATTGTCACATCAATGATTAAGGATTCAAGTGGTGAATTAAATGTTAATTGTCACATCAATGATAGTGGTGAATTAAGTTTTAATTGTCACATCAAAGATAGTGGTGAATTAAATGTTTTAAGTATGAGTATTTGATGTCATACTCATTGTCTTCGTTCTAACTTCTATATATACTTCACCAACTTGATGTTCTTCATATCATTTATAATATATTTAGCCTTGATTTCTTTCTTCTCTATTCTCAATTTAACTTTCATATTATGGAGTCTTCATGGCATATCATGCTACCCAATTTTTTTTGGGAGAAAAGAAGGAACGATGCATACAACAGATGAAAGTTGGGTATGGTTTTTACAATTCCTTGTGTGTAGGTTGAGGATGCTATAAGAACAATTGTGGATAGGGAATGGATTCAAAACAACCCCCATGCTCTATATTTTGAGGTACCTTTTGGCTTTCTTGTCCAATTGCATGGACATTTTGCTCGAAAAAGATTTGGTGAAGATGTTGGCAATATGTTATTTGCAACCTTTCATTTACTCTATTTCTTTGCTAGAGTTGGCACTAGAGCATTACAATTTTGAAAGTGGGTTAGCACATGTTGGTGAAATCTTCCAGAAAGTGGAATTGCATGCTTCTACAATGTAGGTTGTTGCCCTAGTTAATATGAGATGGGGTCTGCTATGTGATATGAAAAATGAATCATTAAAGAGTCTGTAGTTTTGGAGGAAGGTATTGGGTGATTCACTTTTCTTCTCTGTTGTTACTTTGCTAAATTCGATTCACCTTCTACTCAAACACCCAGTTGATGGCCTCACCTAATTTTACAAAAAAAAATAGTAATGAATTGTGTGACATGTCACGTGTCTATATTTTATTGTACAACATAACAGTTCTTGTAATATGTATTTTGTGACTGGTTTTTTGTCACGATTAGTGGTTTTTTGGCCAGACTAGCTATGTAATATGTACTTCAGTGATCAGTCTTTAGCTACTTAAATTAAAATACTTTTCATTGCTCCATTCTTGGAAATTCTCAATCTTTTCAATTCCATTTAATTCTCTCTTTTCAATGCCTCGAAGTACTACATTTCATTTAATTAAAATTCTCAATCTTTTTGAAGAAAGTTTACTTGCAGTACTGTAGGTGATGATGCAGATTAATGCCATATGGACATCCAAAGTGATTGATTGGATAGCTTTATATTGAAAACTACATGACATACTATAGAATCGTAGATGATGATGTCATTAATCCAGTGATCTAGTGAAACAAGATTTGTAATGATTTCATATCATTTGAGTATCAATGGTGATTTTGACAACTTGTCAACTTGAGGTACAGATTGCATGTAGCCAACTGCCAGACATCAATCAAATTAAACATTTTAAATTTTTAATTGCAAATGTAAGGCTTAACTTCAAGTTACACGAATCAATTAAGTTGGTTTTTTGGTTTGCACAAATCGTGATTATCATTCATACCCAACCTCACAGTAAACATGTGACACGTATGAGGTGTACACAAGGATTAGGCTGGTAGTGGCACTATTGGCCCATAAATAGGGATAGTGAACACAACTAAAATCATTCATTAAAGGCTAAAAAGTCTTTACTATTGAGTACAATGTTCTGAATTGTCATAAGGGTATTCATTTTGTATGGTTAATAAGGATTCGAGAAGAAGATGATGTGGTATTATTGGGGATACTATAAATTCTCCTACCTCCAGCTATGTAGTTACAGAGTAAAAGACCAATTTCCTTCAAGTTCAGAATGGGTGGAATTGGAAAGTGTAGACATGAAAAATTCACATTATGCATTCGATCGGATTCAGTCAAATTAGGTCTCACATTAGGCAAATTCATCACTTTAAACCATTCATTAAATAATCTCATTTATCAAATAAACATTTATCATTCAACCTTCATCTTGCATCATCCATTTAATTAAATAAATCAAAAAGCCATTTAAATTAAATTCTAAATCATATTCCATCATTTTCTGATTTAAATAAATCAATTATCAAAGTCTTGAAAGTCAAATCATCTAATCAGCATTAATCAGCATAACGATCATCTATCCTAATCTAATTTTAATCCCATCCCACTTGCATTATCTAGATCTAGCCACTTGCACAATAAATCAATTTTATTGATTTATTAAAACCTCATTTTCTTTCAACATGACAAGTCAAACAGGGCATTTATTGCTCTCCTTTCTTGTCCCCCTCAAAATTTATTGCAAATTTGAATTCAAAATTTCCTCTTGGGCACTCTTCCCAAATCTTATACCATCAACTAATCACATGATGACAAGTGTCCTCAACTCATTGGCTTGTTTTTGATCCCACATTGGTCCCTCTTTCAACACTTGGCATTTTGAAAATCTTTAAATAGGTGCTTCATCTTTGAGCAAATCCTTCACAATTTCATGCAAGGTTACTCTCTTCATTTGAGATTTGATCTTGTTCATCATTTCACTCCACCATCTCCATAGCATTTTCAATTTGAGCTTTGATCAAGGATTGGGAAAGGGTCACTAGCACATGTGACACCAATCCAACTATGGAATAGGTAGCTTGCTTTTGGTTTTCATAATGCTTTAGTCTTTTATCATCATTTATGGCATTTTGAAAGCATTTGCAATGGATTTCATAGAGGTATTTTGGATAGAGTTTGCAAGGCACTAACCCTTTGTTTGAAGCTTAGTTGTTTGCAGATTTTAAAAGGATGCCTACATTTGGCGCTAGAAGGAGGGCATTATATGCTCTTCAATATTTTAATGGATTCGTCAAAAGTTGATCCATTCAAACTCAAGTTTATGCCAAAATTTTGCTTGTACTTTCATGCATTTGCTTAAATCCAGTGCAGGTTCTTGAGTTATTCTTCCTATTGCAAATGTTTAGGCTTGAAAGTGTCTTGTGCGCAACATTTCTTGAGGGCATTCTGTCACTAAGTTTATGTGCCTTATCTGTGCTTCCCCATCTTGCATATATATCTTCTGCCCGGAGCCTTTTTCAACTATAAGATTGACAAAATTTCTCCAAGTTTGTGAACTGTAGCAGGTACAAGCTTGGTCAAAGCTTCTGCGCGCACATCCACGAAAAGCAAACATACCATAATATTGTTTAAATGGATGTGAGAAACTTTCATAGATTTCCACAAAGCTGCAGAGGTGTCTCCATTCGCAAGAGGCCATCGTGTTTTGCTGCATATATATCCCTTCTTAAAACATTGACCTATGTTTGATCAAAGGTCATCTTCATTAGAGAGATCGATCTATTGCAAGTCACTGTAGTTTACGCACTTTATACTGGCTGTCAAGTCTACCTCACACAGTTTTGAATGCCTTGGTATTTTTTCTTTTATTCGATCTGCTTGATATGGAGGTGGGTGCTTTAAATGAAAGTAGAATAGATTTTGTAAGTCCGATCTAAAACTGCACAACGCTTGGTAACAACAATAAATTATACGCCTTTGTAAGAGTCGTGGCTGGGTTTTGTCTTTATTATCTAGCGGCGCTGGGTTTCCTTTTTTATGATATTGTCTTTACAGATGATGACCATCCTCCCAACAAAAAGAAGACGTATTTCTGAATCTAATATAACCTTTTTTCACAACTTTGGCATGTTATTTACTCCAACCATTGGTTCAGTGCAGCATGTCCTTTCCCTCCAGCGTTCTTTTTATCTTT
>VDFB02154827.1:0-76723 GCA_007258455.2 Sequoia sempervirens | reverse complement strand
GATCAAAAAAATCGTCCTCTAGTGAAAACCACTTCTGTGGCACTTTGGGCAGGTACCTTGGTGAGAACCTGGCAAACAGGCGCCTTGTGTAAATAAGCACTTTCCATCCACCAGGACCTTTACGGCTAGTTCGTCATGATCCCTCCATCACACTTCCATCATCCATCTTATCTCCATCCATCACTCATCCATTCACATCCGCACCATAGCTTGGTCCTATGCTCGTATCATGATCCCTCCTAGTACTACTCGACCCATTCTCAAAGTCAGTTTGTCCTGCCTTTATCGGAGTAGTCTTTTACATCACACTGGGGGCACGTTCTCATCGGATCGGATTCGTGTATGATCTTAAAATCCTCAAACCAGAAAATCCAAAAAAATCAGAAAATCAGAAAATCCAAAAAAATCAGAAAATCAGAAAATCCAAAAACATTCAAAACATATCAAAATCCAAAAAAATAGGTCAAAAAGTCATATCAAAATCCAAAAACAAGGTCGTCTTGTCGAACTATGTCGTCTCTGAGCTTGAACGTAGCCAAGGTTGATCTTTGATCATCCCCCGAGACATTTAGGTCAGTCCTATAGGAGTCCGTCATAATAAACTGACATCTCATCATGTATATCATCATCTGTAAATCGGTCATCGTCACCGAACTACGTGGTCCTCGCATCGAGGGCAAGGCTCATATCCGTCGATTAGCCCCGAGGCCCCTAGGATATATCCCCTAGATTAGTCTCTCTGTCAAAATCAGAAAATCCTAAAACATTTGAAAAATCAAAAATCAAAACATTTGTAAACTTCAAAATACCAAACAGCCTCAAACACGCTAAAACGCTAAAACATCCAAATATTTGAAAAATCCATCCGCTTTCATCTCGCTTTGCACCCGCAATAAACACCATTCATAATAAACTGATCGTCATCCTCAACCTTTGGTGAAACAGTTAGAAACAAGTCTAGCAGGTTAAAAGTAAAACTCAAAAGTGTCAAGTCTCAAGTCTAAGTCAGTACGTAAACAAGTTGGTCAGGTCTTTGTGTCGATAGTCCATCATCAAAACAGTCTCATATCAATCATCTGATAACATCATGTTGTAGGATGAATCCTTCCTACAAGGGGCATTTTTTTATCAGAAAGAACATTTTGGATAAACGAAATGACGTGCCGCCATCCACTAACATGTCCTAGGATGTATCCTTCCTACAATGGGCATTATCTTTTGGCAATAAGTTTCGGTTCTTATCCTTTAAAGCACATTCCCTTTTGGTTAGCGGTATTGAAGAACATCAACTTGTTTGTGTACTTGGTCTTTTTCTTTTGACTTATCTTATTGCGCTCATTCCAAAGACCTCTCAATGATATCTGAACAAAGGATTTAGAGAGATAGGAATGGGGCAACGATCATTATTCTTTTGTATGCTGTGCTTGTTGGACGTTCTTGTAAAATAGCTTGGCGAATACTTGCTTTGTTAGATATGTATGGAGGATGTTTCAGATAGCTTGTTGACTATTGCATTGATTGGTTATACCTTTCCGTGTTTTGGTCCGAGATGTTTGAGATTTCTAAAGTGCATCCTAGCAAGGTTTCCGTATGTCAGGTGTGAACAAGAATTCTCCTATCTATTTGTCGAGTCAAAGTCCATCACACTAAGTACAACGCCATCCTGGTCCTTTATACCTTGATGCATCGTGCTTAGGCGTGTTATCAAACATAAAGTAAGTGACCCTTTGAAAATCCCAATCCTTGATAAGCAAATCATCATCATCATCTATCATCACCATCTCTAATAAAGTCTCAACCAATCATGGACTTGTTGGATCCTCTTGTCATCATCTCATTTCCGCACTAACATCATGCATCCATCATGCATCCATCATGCATCCATCCTGCATCTACAAACTATCAACATACCACATATCATCCATATCATACATCATAGGAAACATCAATCATTTCACATGCATTGCATAATCATCATCATAATAGACCGCGTAATTAAGTATCTCGTATAAATCATCCATTGCATAATCAGCATAATATATCAATTCATCCATCTCGTGATCATATCATCATTTGTTGTTTAGGATAATATAGATTTGTTATTCTAAGCATCTTAAAATCATCTCATTTGCATCGTCATCCATAACCATTCATTTTGAACCCTTTATCGCGAGATCTAATTCCTCAACCAATCTTTTCTACCGACCGAGGGGGCAATGCATTTAGGTACTTCTTCCGTCAAAGACCAAAAATCATGAAATTTTTAAATTTCATTATAAGAAAGTTTATTCTTCAACCAACGCTAATGCCATATCATTTCAAAGAGGGCAAAATGTAGACATGCAAAATTTACATTATGCATTCGATCGGATTCAGTCAAATTAGGTCTCACATTAGGCAAATTCATCACTTTAAACCATTCATTAAATAATCTCATTTATCAAATAAACATTTATCATTCAACCTTCATCTTGCATCATCCATTTAATTAAATAAATCAAAAAGCCATTTAAATTAAATTCTAAATCATATTCCATCATTTTCTGATTTAAATAAATCAATTATCAAAGTCTTGAAAGTCAAATCATCTAATCAGCATTAATCAGCATAACCATCATCTAATCCTAATCTAATGCTAATCCCATCCCACTTGCATTACCTAGATCTAGCCACTTGCACAATAAATCAATTTTATTGATTTATTAAAACCTCATTTTCTTTCAACATGACAAGTCAAATAGGGCATTTATTGCTCTCCTTTCTTGTCCCCCTCTCAAAATTTATTGCAAATTTGAATTCAAAAATTTCCCCCTCTTGGGCACTCTTCCCAAATCTTGCATATACATCAACTAATCACATGATGACAAGTGTCCTCAACTCATTGGCTTGTTTTTGATCCCACATTGGTCCCTCTTCAACACTTGGCATTTTGAAAATCTTTAAATAGGTGCTTCATCTTTGAGCAAATCCTTCACAATTTCATGCAAGGTTACTCTCTTCATTTGAGATTTGATCTTGTTCATCATTTCACTCCACCATCTCCATAGAATTTTCAATTTGAGCTTTGATCAAGGATTGGGAAAGGGTCACTAGCACATGTGACACCAATCCAACTATGGAATAGGTAGCTTGCTTTTGGTTTTCATAATGCTTTAGTCTTTTATCATCATTTATGGCATTTTGAAAGCATTTGCAATGGATTTCATAGAGGTATTTTGGATAGAGTTTGCAAGGCACTAACCCTTTGTTTGAAGCTTAGTTGTTTGCAGATTTTAAAAGGATGCCTACAGAAAGAAGTTGATCTGGTTCACTTGATTCTAAGGTGGGTTTTGAACCAGGATGAGGAGCTCTCATGGAGATAAGTGTTATCCCAGTGCATTGAGGCTGCATGTAAAAGATGGGAGCAATTTTACTACCCCTCATCTTCTGTATGACTCTGGTTTTCAATCAAAATAGATACATTTTGTATCTTCACAACTCCCTTTTCCCCAACATGGTTGGCCAGGAAAATCCCTTGCGTTTGTATTTCCAGAGCCACATTTGTATTTGAGAGCACATGCTTTCCCAGGAAAGTCTCATGCATTTATTTTCAGTTCCCATGGCCTACCAGGCAAGTCCCATGCATTTATTTTCAGAGCCCATGGCTGATCCAGCAAGTCCCATCACCATGCAATTATTTTTAGAGAAAAATTTGTATTACGTTGTCAACAATGGTCCAACAAAAGATTGGCACTTACATTTGTATTTGTATTATGTAAAGTACTAAAGCAACATATGTTATTTATACAAAACAAGAGCTTCGTGCTTGTATGCTCTACTCAATGACTTATCTTAAAAAGATATGTAATAATGTGACATTGTAATTCAGTTATAATAAAATAAATGGTTGTGTTCATCTTTGTTATTCATTTATAGTAAAGAATTATTTTTTGAGTTCAGTGTCTATGAATCTATTCAAATCCATTTTTTTTCCTTTAATAAATTAAGTATTATCTATTTATGAAATAATTGCATGCAGATTTAAAAGTAAAACATAAAGCAATACAAATGAAAAAAAAAAGTTGCCATCAAATTGACAAAAAATATTATAAACACTAAAATTTGTCACTCTTGTTAGGGTTTACAAAAATGTTATTGATTTCTAATTTTTCATTGACCTTCTCCCCCAATTCCCAATATCATTATTCATTTTGTTAAGTCCTTTGCAATGTTAAGTTACCGTCCCCTTGGCCTTGATGTCAATCCTAGTGCACTAAATTAGTTTAAAACAACTTTAAAACACATGTTTATTGTTTATATTGTAAATTACTCAACCGTTCGATGAACATTTGATGTATGGTTGTAGATGCATTCTGGGATGAAATGCACAGAGTGATAGGCTTGCAAAATTAAACCTCTAGAATCACCCTATAACCATTAGATTTACAAAGATCAATGATTTAGAATTATGTTGTTGCTAGTTTTTATTGCTTTCTTTTGGTTTCTAGTCGGTTTGTTTGTTGTTGTTTTGTTGTTGGGAGCCACTAGTTGTTAGTTGTCTTACTTTTTCTGGCTCTTGTGTTGGTTGGTTTTTTGTTGGTTGGGGTGCTACTGGTGGTTGATTGATATATTCTCTTAGTAGCTTTTGGTGTCTCTTTTGTAAAGGATTTCGGGTCCCTTCAAAACCTGTTTTTCCTTTTAATCAAAATGATTTAGAATTTGTTGTCAATGCAAGATAACCATGTAATAATTATGTTTTCTGGACTCTGGCAGCAGCATGTTGACATTTCAATGTTTTATTCACTTTAAATTTTTGTTGATCTCCCCCAGTTCCTACCCCCGGTATCATTATTCATTTTATTAATTCTTTTGTAACGTTAAGTTACCAGCCCATTTAAAACACATGTTTATTGTTTATATCATAAATTTAATCAAGTTCCAACTGTTTAATGAACATTTGATGTTTGGTTGTAGTTGCAATCCGTAAAATGCACAAAGCACTAGGCTTGCGAACTTAAACCTTCAAAATCACCCTATAACCATTAGATTTACAAAGATCAATGGTTTAGAATTTGTTGTCAATGCAGGACTAAATGGCTTGTTTTAAATGTTGTCAGCCATGTACTAATTGTGTAGTTCGGAAGCAACACGTAGACGTTTCATTCACTTTAATGTTTGAAAAAAAAAGCACATTCTACTGCTAAGTGATTTTAATTTTAAGTGAGGGTCAGCACACAGGGAGATTTCAATCTTCAGTTTTCTCATTGTAGTGCACCACCCTACTTTGGGTTCCACAGTTCCACTTCCAACAAAGCCATTTCAGTAACCCAGTTTCCACAACTGTTAGCATTAATCTTTTCAAGAATCAAAATTTGGGTAAGGGTATGTGCAGGATCATCATAGAAAAAATAGGCCCTTAAGTGGCAAAAAATTCAAAAAAATCAAAGTTAAGCAACTTGACATAAAAAATTGAATAAGTTATCTATATTATTTCAAAAATATGTAAGAATAGAATCTGTAGCAAATTGAATGTAGTTTCTAAACTACTAGGTTTTTTTAAATCTATTTGGTGAAAATTTGAAATTTCAATGCAATAGCACTTAAATTTCAGGAAAAAATAAGAAGTAGGTGTCTTGACAACCCTAACCACAATAAAATGATAATATTTTTTAATAATATTTTAGATATAAGTAGAGGACTCATGTCCCGATGTGATGCATATTTTTTGTAATTTTTTTCCAAGTAAATAATTAATTATGAATTTTTTTATTACAACTTTTAAAAAATATAAAAACTCATATGTCTGACCACCTTAACTTGGTCAAAACTTCATGAAATTCATTTTTTTTAATCCTATAGTATGCGAAGTATAGAATGTGACACATGTTTCAGATTCAAAAAATGTGATACCATTTGAAAGCTAAAGATGTTTTTCAATCAGCCTATCAATCAGGACTTTAGTCGTAATTCAAATAGAAAATGAATAATAATTATTTATTAAATTCAAAGCAAAGCATAATTTATATTGGTGGAAATCTGAGAATCTCCTTTAAAAACCCTTTTTGTTTCATCAATTTAGGGTAAAAAAAAGTCGTCAGCAACATACCCTACACATACCCATCATATCGCCACTTTTTGGCCCATCATGATCCTACACATACCCGTAAGTGAAAGAATTCTTGTGGCTAAGTTTCATCATTTGATGTTTCTTAAAATATTATTTTGTCAAAAGTTTGAGCTTAGGGTTGAGAGACTTAAGAATTAATAAAAATTAAGGAGGACCAATAGGGAATTCACAATTTCACATTGTATAAGCATGTCTACCACCAATACCACTAGAGCAATGTTGGATAAAAAAATACATTATGCAAAATTACTTAAAACCCTAGGTTTCACTAATGAATACCATGATATTTATGATCCTAAAACCTATGGTAGGCATACCTCAGAACTTAGATTTTCATCTTAGAATAAGGCTACACAGCAAATGCAAGTTAATAGTATCAGTGCAATGTGGGTAACTAGATTAGGGCACATGATGTTACATGAGGTTTTCCCTTGCCCATAATTTATCATGGTCTGTGCCCAAAATTATGATGATAACAAAAGAGAAATTGTTAATAAAGATATCAAAGAAGAATTGTTATCCATTAATGCCGAAGAACTTAGAAATGTGTTGGGGTTTGCAACCGAAGAATTTGGAAATGTCCACATTGACCTAGAAAAGCTTGCTAGTAATTATGAAGAAGTGGATGAAATGAAGAAAAATTCTTTCATAAATAAAATAGTTCAAGATAGAAACAAATTGAAAGGTGATCATAAGCCTCCTTATGATTTTGATATTTTTAAACCATGGGTTCAAGATACTATTTCCATGCTAGCATTTTTCCTCAGACTGGATAGCAATTTGGAAGTGGGTGCAAGCCTCCTTGAAATGGTATATAATATCCATTATGGACCACATTTCAAATATAACTATATTGAACACATTGTAGAATCCATGCATAAACAATTTGTAATGATTAAAGGAGGTCCCACCAAGACATTTAGGTTCACAACCTACTTGTGCTATTTTTTTCTACTCAAATTTAGAGGAATGTTTCAAACCAACAAGCTTCAAATTCATCCCTATAGTAATGCTCAAGAAAATCAAGTGGCTCCAGTATATGATTGGACCACTGAGATAAGCATGCATGATTCTCGAAGGAACTAAAGTCATTTTGTAGACTACTTTTTGGCTCCACTACATCAAGTAATTACAAATACTCCAATGCCTAGATTGCCTATGTCATGTAGAAATTGCATTCAACTAGGAAAAGAAATACAATTGGTTGATTGGTACTTAATGGAAGAATATAATGTGCTAAGATTTTATGGATTGGTAGTACAACTATACAAACTTCCAATACATGTTACAGAAAGGGTTTTTGCATTGGAATATGTAAGTAAGATGCATAGTATTGATGAACTACACTTTGTTGATAAAAAAAAGACCTTATTTCCTTCTTTACCTTTTTCATGTGGAGGGTTCACATTCGATAGAAAATCATTTAGTGTGGCACATAATCTTTTGAAATTTTTTAGTTTTGATCCTACCTGTCACTGGCAGTATGATCCATGTGACATCATTAAATCAATGATTGTGGCCAATAAGAATGATGCAAGTAAAATTCAACATCAATGTAGACCCTTGCTTGAAAACTTGAGAAACAAGGATTCTTGGGATGAAGTCAAAATAGCAATGGAGAAAAGTGTTGCTAAGAATGGCATTTCTTTTGAACAATTGTTAGCAGAGATTATGGCATTGCATCGAAACACAATTAGGAAGTACAACATTTTTTATGAAAAAAGTGATAAACCATCTAGTAGAGTAAAATATCAGATTCTCTAGATAAGGAAGTTACTTGGATAAAAATTGGTCATGATAAAAAATTACTGTATTTTGGTCTATGAGGAAGGAGCTAGGTCATCCAAGAGCTCTTGCAGAGTATGGAGATAACGAAGAAGATCATGAGTTTAGAAAATTGTGGAATATAGAGGATCCCGATGAGCATGGAGACAAAGAAACTGATGATGAATCTAATGATAATAGGGAAGAAAAAAGCCATCTCAAAGCTGGTTTAAGTGAATCCACAAAAGAAGCATATACTTCAGGAGTAGCCATAGCTAAAAACATGGGTTATGAAGGTGGTGGTTTAGGGTCCTAGGGACAAGGAATTCCTATAGTAATAGATGTACAAAATAGAAAACCAGTTGATAAATCTAGCCTTATAGTTGATAAAGTAGACCAAGGGCATACAAGTAGAGCCGAAACAATTCAATTTGTTAGAGCTTCAAATCCTCATCCTCATAGTCAAATACAATCACAACTAGAACATGCCCATGGTGGAGAGCTTAGTGCAACTAGCACTGCCTTTGGTGGCGATGGTATGGGTAGTAGTACTAGTAGTGTTCAACATGTGTTACAACAACAAATTACATACAAGAGGACAAAAATACAAGATACCACAGAAACACTAGGTGATCAAGGCATACAAAAAAGGCAAAGGATTTTGACATGTCCAAGTCACACTACTAGTGGATCCACCACAAAGGATTTATTTCTAGGCACTCCCCCACTACCAGCTAGTTTGGTTGCGACATCATTAGCAACTGCAATTACTCTTATCCCTTCACCATTCAAGCATTATATTGTTCCTGTGTCCCCAGGTTTTGATTACATTGAAGAGTTTAAAAAGAAATCAAACTTGAATAAAAAAAAAAGCAACTAATGGAGAGTGTGTCTGTTGTAGCTTCAAAGCTTGCAAAAACCATGGTATTAACCATATTTTACACAAATAAATAAATCATGGAGTACACAATTCTTGTTCCTATAATTCAAAACAAACCAACAAATCAGATGGCTTGATCTGAATTCCAAGTGAGCAATATTCAATTGGATTTTTTTGGACTAAAAAATACTAACAAAATTAATGTATCAAAGAAGAAAAATGAATTGGTGTACATATCATTGATAAAGCAAGATAGAGAGAAAAAAGGTTGCAGACTCAAATAGAAAAGTTACAGGCAAACCTAGAAAATGAGAAAGCAAAGAGGAAAGTAGCAAAAAACAAGAGCAATGAATTAGAAAAATGAATTAAAAAAAATTCCTCTACATCAACAAGCAAAGAGGATAAACAAAATGAGAGAGAAGTGAATGAACTAAAGCAAAGGCTAGATGGGAGCAACAAGAAATATGATGAGGAAAAATCCACTTAAAAAAAATTAAGACCAAGCATTGTGAATGGAAATGCACAGTGGGAACAAAAATTGGAGAAGGAGAGAATTTAAGAAATGAAAGATTGGAGGTAGAGCTGATGGAAGCAAAAAATGAAATCAAGTCTTGTCAAAATAAGTTATCTACATTTTGTAGAGAAAAAATGAGGCATATGAAACAAAAGATCTGGGATGAAATAATGCAGAGGATTGATCATTTGTGTGACATGTTTCAATTGATTGATGCTATCATACTACATTATAAGAAGCTCAACAAATATTTAGTGGACAACAAAATGTGTTGGAATTAGAGAAATATGTAAATCAAATTCAACAAACAGTCTATAAAGCCAGTGACAATTTTTTGAAATCAAAAGGGATTACTAATCATCTTGCTACATCAATGACATTGTCATCTATCATTGAAAAGTGTTTGAGAACTTGCGTGAAACAAAGGAATATTTGCATTTTCCTGCAAACAAGATGAAGAAGGTGGATGAACAAGTAAGGAACTTCATAGAGCTTGGTTTTCCAAAGGCTTTTGACACAAATGAGTGATTCATTGGAAAGAAGATGGAGGGTGCAATGAAGATTGATTTGGACCAGTTTCCTCATAACCCAAATGTGGTGAACTATTTGGATTCCATCAAACCATTGCTAAACTTGAATGCAAAATTGACTAAAGAATTCAAGACAAGTTCCAATTTCAATCATGAATTGTTAACAAAGCTTCAAGTCAAACAACATCAATTAGAACAAATGACAATTCCACCACTTGAACAATGGACGTTATTAGAAAAGGTGATACAGTGATTTGATTTTTGATAATATGAGTTCCAAGTTCCAACTCAGCTCTGTGTAGAGTTGTTTTTGAGCAATATTTTTCATTGCCAATGCCTCTATGTATTCCTTCATGTGAAAATCAATAAAAAAGCTCAAATTCAAACTTCAGTAATGTGTTGATGTTCAATTAACTGTATTATTTATTTTATCATTTGAAGAAAAAGGTTGGTAGTGGTTTCAACTACTAGATACACATTAAATGATTGTTTATGTTCATTTTTGTATATGCTACTAATACTATTGTTAATATGTTATTAAGCATTGAGTTGAGTGATGAATCACTGAGTACATGTTCAAGTTTTAACACAATTAAAATATGAAATTGTTAATAATATGTTAATTTAGCCATACAAACCTATGATTCCATCAGAGCATTTTAATTAATTCTTTATATGAATTCATGCTTTAATCAAGGTATTTTAATTGATTCATTAAACCAGAGCCAAAATTAAAACATATTTCACTGCAAAACAACAATGAAAATTAATGAAAGGATCATTGATCGAATTTTCATTAATAACTCATATGGAATGTTATGGATGGGGAGACAATAGACTCAAAAGATTTGCATCATTCATTCAAACATGCTTGAAAACCACACAATTTACAAAATCTACTTGCTCGACTCAAAACCTAAGATACAGACTCAAAATATATTTTCTTTGTGTTCTTAATTTGCATTTTCAGATCTAGAATTCAAAAAGAGACTTGCACAAATGGCCCTAAATTCCCTTTTATAAGAACAAGGGAGAAAAACAAGCTTCAGGCTGAAAATTACACATGTGAGTAAGTTCCCAATCATTGTGTCTACAACTCCAATTCATCAATGAATATCTTTTTCCATAATTCATATTTTGTGTCAAAAGGACAGTTAAATCCAATAAGTTCATCCATCTTCTTTCTATAGGGAGCACATTTTTCCATCACTTAATTGGATTCTTTATCAAAATCTTCCAAGAAGCTGACGGTGAAAGAAAAATTCTTAAGAATGTTCTTCAATACATCAATGTCAACACTCTCACGTATTAGTGATGCTTGGGCAACAATTGTTGTTTCCACTTGGTCCTTCCATTCATGTAGAGGCTTTAGCTCATCATATGCGTGATGGATATCAAGCAACAATACCAAATATGCCTCATCAAATTTTTCCTTCAACTCTTTGACTTTCACCTTCAAAGGAGCAACATACCCTTGAAACTTATGTTCTTGAATCTCCTTAATAAATCTATAAGTTGTCCCAATGTTAGGATACTTATCCTTTTGATGTGCTTACCCAATTGCAATGAGCTTCATGTTATCAACCCTAGGAATCCATTTATCCAAGATTGGGGCAACTAATTCCTTGTCTCTTTGAGGCAACTTTATTACTTGCAACAGTATTGAATAATTGGAATGAATACTGTTTAATTTACCCTTAATCTTCTTATTTAAATTCTCCAAAATAGTATGAATGATCTTAAAATTATTCTCATACATTATATCTTGAACCTGTGCAAGCAATTTCTTATAATTCTCAATTTGCAGAAATAATTGCTCCTTGGTGGGCTCATTTGATGGAGTTGCACCTGATGTGCTTGGCTCCTCTACTACAATTGGTTCTTGGCCTAACTTTTAAGGCACTATTTCCAAAGAATGTTCTAGTGGAGGAGGAGATTGAGGATGTTGCATTGGAGAAGTGGGTGCAACTTGGCTTGAGCTTGATGGGCCTTGAGTTCTCAATGATTCCCTCTATTGTTTAAACAATTCCAATTCTGACTCCAACTCTACAACCCTTTGCTGACTCTTATTATATTCATCAATGATTTCATTATATTTACCCTTGTATAAATCTATGTCAGCAATGACATTTTCCACTGTTGCCTTAGTGAATTTGGCAATAGTTATTGTCATATCAGCTACTTCCAATGTTGGAGTATCAGAAACTCTTCTTATAATCAGTTGTCGACTGAAACCAACTGGTTCAACAACTCTTGGCTTCCTAGAGCCCAAAGACAATGACCAAATGGCCAAGGCATCCCACTCCTCACTAAATGTTGACCCTTGTAGTTCCAATATGGCTTCTTCCATTATTTGGAACAATGGCCTATTTTGCCTCCTTATTGTGTCTAGCACAATAGCATCAACAATATCCCAGTTAGGCAGCAATAGTACACCACTTTTCTGCACAAGTGCTTTGCCTTCTTCAACTGTGATACCTTGAAATTCCTTCCTCATCACCTTCCTTACATTCACTTAAATGATCCCCTCTAGAAGTTTTGGATGCAGGCTCCTCTCTTTTGCCACATTCTCTGCATATTTTGAAGCCTTAGCCCTCCACAAAAAATATTTGAATGCGTTTGTCTCAATAAAAGAATCATCCTCCATGAACTCCTTCTAGGCTTCCAACCTCAAATCATTTTCATTATTCAAACCACTTATGTCAACCTTTCTCAATCTAAGGCTACTTTTGCATGTGCCTGATGCAACCCCTCTTGGGGGAGAAGGCATTCCTTGTTGCATCTCCTCTAGTGTAACCATGATGTCATCTTCTTCTATGTTAGGGTAATCAACAATCCTTGTTACCTCAATTTTTTGCCTCTTTAGTGGTGGTTGCTCTAATGGAGATGGATCTCTTGGAGGTGAATCAAGGTCAATAATGGCTGGTGAATCTTGCTTGGGAGGGGATGGCATTGATCTCACAGGAGAAGAGGCCCTTCACCCCTATGATGTAGTAGGGGTTAGAAGTGTTTGTCGTTTCTTTATTACCTCCTTCCTCTTGGAGTATATTCTGATTTTCTTGGGTGGCTAATAAGAAGGTCTTTCCTCCAATTCTTCTACTGAATATTCTTCCACTGCCAATGCCTTTCCCTTGTCATTTATTGTGCATTCTTCCCTCAAGACACCCACTACATTCTAAAAATTGTGAAGAACATGCATTACTTTATTGAATTCACCCTTAATATTTGGTAGGGGGTCATAATTAGGGTCTAACTTTCTTGCCTTCACCATTTTGTTGAAGGTGAGGTACATTTCCTTCTTCTCTTCTTGGACATGAATATAAAAAATATTCCTAATCACATCTTCAGGATAATATAAATTATGAATAAAAGAACCACTCCTATTTGTTTCCTTCAAGGCAGCAATGAAGCCCTCTAGGTCTTGGTTCCTTGGGTGTAAAGTTCTTAGATTGTAAGGTGCCAACACCTTCCACAAATATTTCCATCCTCCCTTGGCCATCACATAATCAAAAAATATTGACCATTGAAGAAAGAATGAATTTTTCTTCTACTACTCTGGTAAGTGCCACCTTTGTGATGCCCCCAACTGCCTCATAATTTTAATGAATCCAATTCTTAATGGAACAACTCTAGGTAATGCACAAGGGTTCACATTTGTGGCATGGACCTTGAAGATTGTTGTAATGGGGTATATAATTATATCCCCCCAATTGTGATTCATTTTCAAATTAGGTCTCCTCTACAAAGGCCTCAAAAAATCATGGATCTCCCTGGGGATCTTTGGTGGATCACAAATCAAGAACCTCCTCAATTTTGAAGCAAAAACATTGTGAAACACCACATAATCAAACATTTGATCATCCTTGTCCAAAATTTTAGTCCAACATTGGACAGGTAGCTCTTGATATCATCCTCCTTTTTCATTAATGTCATGTTTGTACCAAAATTATTTTCTCCCTTATATAAAAGCATGTGCATCAAGAGGGAATACCACCAGAATCTAACCCAATACTTCCCAACCTTTGATGCAATCAACCCCTAATACATGTTTTCTACAAAGTATGTGGTATAGTCATAAACTACATTGAAAGCTCCATGTTGCAAATGTGCGACCATATACATGTAACATACTGGCAAGACAAATGACGGTTCAAAACCAATAATTTGGAACAATGAGTAAATTGTCTTCTTGAAGTAGTTAGCAAAGTATTTCATAGGGGATGGCTCCTTTTCATCTTGGCCAATTTTAATCTATTTCCTAGATTTCCCAACCCCAGTAATTGCAGTGTGTATGGGTAGCATTGTTGTCCTGATTTAAAAGGTCACGATCAATGGGGATCATGTCTTGATTCCACTCATACAACTTGAAAACCTCTAAAATCTCTTCCTTGCTTATCTTAACCATTTCAGCACCATCATATGCCCTAACCACTCTAGAAATAGGTGTTACCTAATTTCACTACTAGCTCAATTAGGCTGAGTTTTTTATTTTAAGTTGAAAAGAAAAGGTACATTTTATCTTCTCCTTTATTAGATTCAATTGCATAAATGAAATAATTCAATAAAGGATTACATTTTACAAATTACTGCATTTACACAAATGCATGTAACATAGGAAAGATTCATACAAGTCTTTTCTAAACAAGAAATATCTTTATTAAATTTCAAATTGTACATTATCTCACACAAGCCGTGAGATTGACTTTTGCTTATTCAATATAAATTGAAAAGCGTATATACATGAATAAGTAATAGAAAGAAAATGTGCATATAAGGAGATTGACCAATCATTTCTTGAGAATGACTGGTTTGGTGTTGTCATAATTTGTTGTTGTCCTGAACTACTTGCCCTTCCTAGCTCCATATCGCTCCTAGTTCCTACATCTGGTAATAGCGATGATGTTAGAGCAATGCTCTAAGAAATGAAAGATCACAAACATCATATGAACATTCACCCATGCATATATAGACTGATCTCAATGTGCATTAAATTGTGATGCATACTTTAGGTGTCTAGGAAAACCATCTGATCAACATACACACCTAAAACATGCATCTTGTTTTCTAACTGGTTTGATCATGTGCAGGTATAGAAAGAGTAATGTTGCAGATTTGTTTCATTTAATATCAACACATGGGATAAATGTGGCTCCCACAAGGGTTGAGCACAACGTGCTATCATTCTATGTTTTGACAAAATAAGAGTGTTAGGCCTTCCATGACACTGTGATGCAATTAGAGATAAATTTATCATTCATAGTAGTGAATTCATTGCATTCATTGATATAAGCAATATAAGTATACATAATGGACTCATCGTCATAGTGCTACAGTAATGCAAAGGACAACTATTATGAGGTTGTGTTATTTCAGGTTTACATGTATTCAATACAAGATTTTATACAAGAATAGATTTTTGTTGCAGTTTTAATGACAAAATTTCATTTATTCAAAATTGGTGATTTTTAGTTTAGTCAACAAAAATATATAAATAGAGACAATTGAAAAGGCATAATTTATAGGGGTTAGAACAATTTACTGTTCCTCAACAAAAGGTATGACATGATACTTGAAAGGCTATGCATTATAAAGGGAGCATGGATTGACAGTGATAATCAAAATATGGTTTGAAAATTTTCATGGAGCATGTGAATTGTTTCAATGTTACAGATTGTGAACAAAATGAATATACTGGAGATCTCATCTCATGAAATGCCATCTGATTGCATTAGAAGCATCAATGCTACCCATACTTAAAGGTAATTATGCCTTACATTGTAGAAGATACAGGGGTTTACAAAGGCTTGTGAAAGAAAATACAATACAAAGTCAACAATATGATAGCTACAGAAGTAGAAAAGCTTTGAAAGCCCGCGGCCATGATCACTTTTCTATTATTTTTATATGAAGATGAAACTCAAAATTTTAATGCATAAATAAAATTGAGTTTTTGTGAGCTTTACACTCAGAGAATGGAAGATGTCAGACAATCGAACCCTCATCCTTTTTGAAGTGAAGGCTTTGTAACCTGTTGGTAAAAAATTTACAGACCTCGGCCTTGTTCAGCCATAGCATGATAGAGTCAAAAACCCAGAAATACAGAGAAATGATAGAGCCTGTGGCCAATAAGCTAAAAATACATCAAAATGGAGACAAAGCCCTCAAAATGTCAGCAGATCAACAATATAGTGACGCATAGAAAATGATGAGGCCGCGGTATTTTGAGTTTTACCCACAGGGGGCAAGGAAATATGCAAAGGGGCTTGCATTTTCTATAATAGACTGAAATTAAAATGCAAGTAATGTATAGCAAGTGCAATGCAAGTATATGCAGAAATACATAAGAATCTACAAGAAAGCAAAAATAGATGTATACCTAGATGTAAAAAGAAACCCTAGGTTCTCTTCTTTAAAAAATGCATTGAATCCTTCATAAACTAAGGAATGACTATCCAAAACACAAAAATTAGAAGATTGGAAGCATGAAACAGAGATTTGGCTTGGGCTCGAGCTCATTTTTCTTAGCAAAGTCACAGAAAAACATCAGATTATCATAAATAATGGCTTACCTGAGAGTTCTTTGTCGGTCGTTGTTTTCTTCCTCAAAATCTCTGGTGAAGGCTTGTTGAAACCCCATGGCAGCGTTGCTTCTCTCTTTAGCTTGTCAAATGAAATGTTTTCCCCGGTTTTGGCTTGGTATTTCCTTTAGGGTTTTTACCCTAAATTTATGAAGGCCGATGAGAGTTAAGCATTTTTTTCCTTCTTTTTTGAAAATTCAATGTCAATTAGTGGCCCATGGCCTAGTTATGACTTGGCATTTCCAATGCCTTGAAACTTTCTTTATTTTCCTTTTACGTGCTACATCATAAGTCTTTAGGACTTTTCATTAGACTTCCTTTTAGGGCCGAATGATAGATGTTGATATATTTTGCATGCTTTAAATGTAAAATCCACTTTAGTGATATGTTATAAATCACTCAAAGTGTGATATTCTTAAATTGCAAAATTAAAGGGTCGCTCATGTGTACCATTGAAGAGAGAAGATAAGTCTTAATTTATGACTTGGAGTGCAAATAGGAGCGCATGTTCACAAGACCAAGTCATGAGGGGAAAATGGATATGTATTTGTATTTATGATCATGGAGAGTATATAGGGAAGTTATTTGCAGTTTTCCAACATGTGGAGGCCATAAAGGAGCCTTTATTTTGCTTTTTAGAGCAATTTGAAGCTTTTTAGGGGAAATTTGAAATGTCATCATGTTAGACAAAGTCAAATTTGAATTTTTCCACCTTTTGGAGCACATTTGGAGTAGATCTAGAAGCTAGATTTGTGGGTTTATTGTTGCATCCGACCCAAGATGCTTCTAGTTCCTTTTTTGGCGGAACTGTTTGGAGGATTGGTTACTTAGTATCTTTTGTAACTCATTTTTGAGTTAGTTCTTGATATGCATTTTTGTATTTTAGTGACTGTTCAGTCCTTGGGAAGAATTTTGCAAACTTTTGTAACTCTTTGGATATGAAATACATCACAGACCTTGGATTATTTTGGTGATGAAATTCTTTCCTTCTTGTTTTTGTAGCTTTGCGCATGTTAGTGATTGATCAAGTTACTTGTGAGATTTTCATAATTTCCTTTTAGCTTTGTCTCATAGTTTATGCCTTTTTTGCAATTAGAGAATCAATGCAGGTTGCTAATTGTGTCATAAGATTTCTTATAGTTTGCAATTGTGAAGTTTGTCTTCCTTTTGTTAATTACTATGATTGAACCTTTGGTGAAATATTTGTGTAGAGATTCACTGTAATAGGTTGTGCAAACTTATTTTCTGTCAATTTAAACCAAGTGTAAACAAGCTGAGTTTTCATTATTCTTATTAGTTTGGTATATCACCATAGAGATACTTTCATTTTCAGCTTTTCCTTTTCAAGCATTCCTTCTCCCTTTTCCTTTAAAAGTCAGTAGTTTAGGTGATATTACCAGCTAGGAAGCCAGCCTATCTGGAGATTCACTTCAATCATTAGGTTCCCCAAAGTGTTTCCATGTTTCTCTAGCTAACTGAGTTTTACAACTCAGTTCGGCTCTAAGCTTAAGAGATAAAAAAAATTTGGCACGCCTAGTGGGACAGAAAACTGACAGTGTCAATCCCTTTTTCACTATGCATTACTGTTGTTTGGTGTGTACAGTAGTATTTTCTTCCTTTCGAGGAAATTTTTTAACATACCTAGTGACTCCAAGCTTAGAGTAATTGGTTTTTGTAGTCTAAGTGTTGATTTCATGGTAATATGACTTACCATTCACCATTTCATGAAAGTGTTGTGCCTATATCAACTTATCAGACATATATACCAACAATTTCAATGTTGGTTTTAGTACAAGCAATTCAATAATAGTAGACAACTAGCATGTTCAGTATTCTCCTCATCCACCCATCCCTGCTCAAGCTCTGCAGCATCATGCTTATGCTTTTCAACAACCCCAGGAGGGTTATTTTATCTCCAACCAACAAAGTTACCTTTCATATGAGTCTCAAAATTCTGATAATATGAGTTTGGAGAATATGTCTTTATATTTCCAAAAGCAGTTTGAAGAGATTGAAAGATAGTAGGACGTCGACAGGCAGCAAGAAGAGCTTGCTTATCAAGCTTATATTCATCAACAAAAGGTGGAGGCACAAAGAGGGTCCTATTCAGTACAAGAAAATATAGTTTTTGAACAAAGTCAATCCAACTCTCCTAAAAAACAACTTTCTCAAATGCCCCAGTCAACTGTTACCTTTCCAAATCCTTTCTTTGAGGAATGGATTCACTTTGCAAAGTTCAATACATTAAGCTTTGAACAGAATGAATCTTCTGTTGAAAAGAAAGCAAACAAAGAGCAACCCATTTTGAATATCAATCATCGATCTCCTTGTGAGATGGCACTTTGGATGACTTAGATTGAGTCAACAAGGTTTGAATTTCCAACACCATCGTTCACCTATCCTTCAACCAATGAAATTTTGTCAGCTGGAGCCTAGAATGTTGACTCATTCATTCTATGGGCTCCACCTTCTTTTCCAAGCGGCGGAAGAAATCCATGTGTTTCACTAACCCTGCTACTTTTCATAAAACATTATTTTATTCCCACAGGGTGAGTGGGGAATGGTTGAGATTAAATCTAAACGTTGCATGTGGATCGTCAATTTAAAACATTAAGGCATCGGGTATGTGAGTAGAGACTGGGACCCACACCTGTAGCGAAACACATGTCTTCAGCCACTAACCCTGTATAATTTTAGAAAGTATTATTTTATTCCCTTGGGGCTGGCAAGGAATGGCCAAGATCGAATCCTCTGATCTAACGGTCGACAAATGTGTACATGCATAAAAGTTAGTTTTAAAGAAGGGGACTCGACTAGGTCGATGGGACAAAGACCCTTGAGATTAATGAGAATTTTAATAAGCATGTGCACTTATTAAATTACTTAAAATAGATTTCCTGCCTAGGTTTATAACATGAATGATATTGAGCTAATATTAAAACCCAAACTTAGGGAAAGAACAAGAATTAAAGAATTTTATGACCCGCATAAGACAAGGATTCTATGGGTAGCAACTGCGAACACTAGGCTCAAGGGGTCGGTGAGTAAATGGACGCAAAGGTATAAGATTGACTTAAGAGACCGAGAACGGGTAAAACCTGGTCAAATTTGAATTAGATTATTACAATGTAGGTAAAAGGAAAAGATAGTATAATATCTTTAATTTTGAATATAATATCGACCTATCTTGCTCTGTGGTATTGTATTCACTATCATCTAACTCAAAATAATCAACAGTTATTTATAAGTTATGGATGTTGAACTGTTAACTTCTATTCAAGGAATGGATTAATATTCCTTTTAGTTATTTATCAAAGATTGTGTGAATGACAATGCAATAGGAATTTATAAGTAGTGTGATAAGTTTTGATCTTTAAAAATGATGCAAAATCACATATTAAATTCAATACCATGGAATACAATATAAAATATAAAATATCACAATTTCATGGAATACAATATAAAATATCATAAACTACAATTTGAAATATGATTCATGAAGTGCAATATAAAATAAAATATCATGAAGTGCAATGATTCTCTATTTCATGGAATACAATATAAAATATCATCAACTATAGTTTGGAACAATGGAAACCGATTCATGAAGTGCAGTATAAATACCTAAAAGATGCTAATTCACTTCCATTTCCCAAATGGAGTCAAGGTCCTCAAACTGATGTTCAACTTGAGATAAAGTAAAAGAGTCATCTTGATTCTGAGTCTGCTCTTCATTTTCTTCAACCTGCGTCTCAAATTCATTATTCATTGTGTCACTGTCATTTGTCCCACTGCCACTAGTACCAATGTTTGGAATTGGAGTGTTGCACAACCTGGTCCCTCTTCTTTCGCATGTGGACCTCCAAATTGTGAATGCCCTTTCAAAAGGAAATTTTTTGACATTATACGCAATTCCTTTCATCCTCAAGAAATTTTCCAAATTCTTGTCTAGTTTGTTTCTTAATTTTATTTCAAAAATGACGATGTACTGAAAATTCTCTCATCCTCTACCAACCCCAATATCATTGTTTGACATAAATCGGCAAGTTTGAAATATTCTGATATCATATCACACAATATTTCACTCTAACCTAAGTTTGTCCAAACCTTTTTTATTGATCTTGGTTCAAAGGCCTTCTTCATGCCCATGGAATTATACTAGTCCCTCATAGCTATTGCAAAATTCTTACATTGTTGTCTAAGCTTATCTTTATTTAAAATTCCTTCTATTGTCTACTCATTGTATGTTACACTTTTCAAAAAAAAATTGATCAAGATTTTTACTTTATCATGGAAATATTTTGGGTTATCTCAATTTACCCAAAATTGAGGATACACAATACCCATGGTTTCAAGTATTTCATGTCAAGGGAATCCTTCACGAATCTTTTGAAGAAAGATATTTTGCAATTTCCTTCAAATTATCACTAAAAAATTTAGCAATGTCATTAAAATCTTCCTCATTTATAGCTACTTCTCTGCTAGAGCGTCTAGTTGTCTTACAATTGTACATTGGTATCTCATATCCACATACATAGATACATAAGTGTCTGCTTGCATTAAACTGTAAATAATTATCAGGATTATTCAAATTAGTAATTTTATGCCACATGAAATAATTTGGGCCTTCTTGTATTAGATCTAGATATAGATGATCGAGGGCCAAGCATGTATGTTTACATAGATTTGCATATTCATAATTATACATAGTTTTGTCTTGGGCTTTCTTCACAAGATTGTTCATCACATCCAGCATGGGGAGAAGACTAGCTAAAGTCAAGAGTGTCTTTATAATAAACAACCTATGTAAAGAGGTCGGGGAGCTTTATCTTGTGTTGTGATAACTGTACATCACTTTCCAATCAGGATTGATAATGCGAAGGGCTTCGTTACATTAGTCCATGCAAGGGGATATCCAATATCGACATCCTTGAGAAGCATCTCTGAGGTGTTATTCCCTCGGCAAAATTTTGAAATTGGCGTTTGGGACTTAGCAAGTATCACGTGGATCTCCAGGACTAGATTTTCAACTTTTGATACTATAGGAAACTTGCTGGGTACAGTGTTAAATTCATTCTCTGGGCCATGTAGTGAATGCCAAGCATGTATGGTGCACAATTAGTTTGTAACTTTATGCAAACACCACTCCTTTGACCTTGCATCACTACAGCTCCATCAGCTCCTACACACCAACTTTTTAGCAATTGTCAACTCATCCATACCTGCAATTTCATTCAAATATTTCTTGAATTGTTCAAATAGATTTTGTGATGTTGAATTGTCCTTCATTTTATGAACACAAAGAGATGAGCTTAGCAAACTTGTTTTTCTATAGCATACAAGTAAAACAAACCCAAAGTATTGTCTACATAATAACTTCATCTAAAGGTAATGCAATGAAGTTTGGCTCTTTGCTTTCTCTTTAAATCTTCCTTTCCACTTTCTGATAGAACAATTTTTCCCATTCCCATCCATTTTTTACTGACCAATGTGAGTAGGGATAGTGAGGAACATTAAAATAAGATAATAAACTAGAATATTCTGGGTAGTTTGTCATAGGATGCCCTCTAGAAAAAAATATGAAAAACAACACTCATCTGAACAGTTTTTGATAGATTTTCTTCTTCCATTGCTTTTCCAAATTGATCCTCAAGTGTACCTTGACATGCAACAAGCTTCAACATTCTTTGCTTATGATATTCATATTCCATGGCATACTTAACATGGAGACATTCTTCCTTTGATTTCCATCGTATGACATATTGTTCCTTTCTGTCTATGATTTTTTTTTCATAAACTTTATCGATATGTTTTTCTATAGTGTCAAGCTTTGAAATTTTAACTTCTTAATCTCTTCCACATTTCAACTTCGTCATTGCTTGCATTTGTTGCACTTTCAATATAGTTTTCTTTCCCCATTGGTACAATGAATGGGTACTTTGACAACCAACCAAGTTGAAAATTCCTTGTCATTTCCCACTCGCGCCCCATTTTTTATTTGTCTTTTCTTTTCTTGCTACCAACATCATCCTGATCCAAGTCAATTACCTCATTCTGGCTAACCAGGGTATCCCTTGGAACATCTTCTGTGATATTTCCATCCTCATTTGATACATTTTGATTTAACTCAATGACAATCTCACCTTGACCTTCCAGTGAAGGTGAGGTATTGTGAATGCCTTCTTCATTAATATTTGGTGGAAGAGTTGATGATGTAGCTCCATCTTGATCTGATGGATCAAAAGCATTGCCAATTCCAAAGTAAGAATGTATGGTACCTCTACGTTTTGGGTGTTTTGATGGCCTCCCAGTTCTTTCACTACCCTAAGGAGTCTTACCCTTGTTGCTCAACATATTGATCTCTCACTTTGAATAAAATCTAGAAAAAATATCTTCTTATTTAAGAAGGACAAAGAATATAGATCACATTCCTACTTAATATCATCTTTAAGATTGAACCAAGAATGGAAAAACCAAGAATGGAAGGGATAAAGAAAACTTATTATTATAACTAATAACACTATGAAATGATCCTGCCTTTAAGTCTACGTTTTCAAACTTTAGTGACTTTTGAATCAGAACCTCAAAAATTGAACAAAATGTGCAAGAATAAGTGATAGTTTGATTGTATTTTATATCAATCCATATTTGGTGAATTCCGCGAGTTTTTAAATGGTATATTAAAATTTGGAAAATCTTGCGTGCTTATACAATGATACGTTGTAATTTTCAAGGTGAAATGTGTCATCAAATGTAATTATTTTTTATTTTATTGACGAAATAGGTCCTCATAAGCAACTATTTATAAATTTTAATTGGTGAAATGGGTCTTCACAAGCAACTATTTGTAAATTTTAATTGGTGAAGTGGGGCCTGATACAATGTTGTTTTAATAGTATTAGCGAATATGTAGGTGTTTTATTACATGCTTCTGAGATTCCAGGTGAAAATATTAATCGGTCCATTTGAAATGTGTTGTTTGTTATGGAAAATTTGTTCCTTAAATATGCCTCATAAAAAAAAATCGTTGGAGAATGGGACTTGCATTGGACCAATAGTTCGTAAAATTTGAGCGATTTGGACACCTTGTTGGGTGTGATTAAATTTCCAATTTCAACTTGGTCAATTTCTAGAATTCGCCACTAAAGTTTTCCCTACTAAGTGACTATAATGCAGAACCTTTTGTCCTGGCATATAATCAATAAATATAATACCATTTTTATTTATCTTTATTTGTTGATAATATGTGCCTTCAACAACGACTGATCTAGTGGGATACTCATGTCCATCACCATCTATCATTGATTCCACCAATTTGCATTTTGGTTGTGTACATCTTAGTAGATAGTAATCTACACCTGCATTGTCAGGATCTGCAACGACAATGAAAATATCTTATGTGCACACCATGTAGTAAACACGTGTTAATATATGATCAAATTAGAGTTTAACTTCAAACCATTTAAATATTTAGGTAAAAATTCTCAACTTAGGTAGAATATTTAAATCAATTTTAAGTTAAAATTTAATTTAAAGTTTAAAATTTACCTATAACAACTAAATCATATACATGTTTGTAATCAACTGAATATAGAGGATCATAGACATTGACAATGTCATTATCTTCAAAAGGAGGAATTGATACTAATTGTTTTAATTCCCATTGTGAAACATACCCAACTCTAATATTCTCACATTGTAGAGTATTTCCATTGGTCTCAATGCAATCAACATAAAAACATGATTTTTCTCTCACTTGAATTGCAAAAGGCTTGCTATGTCTTGTTGTCGTGATTTGATGCAAACTTCTAATACCATTAATTGTTTGACAATTATAAGAATTTGGTTGATCAATATCTATAAATTTCAAATATCCAATCAAGTGTATATATTTATTTGAAAATTTAATTCATGTACAATTTGAAATTCAAATAACAAATTCAATTATATACCTTTAACTTCCCAAAAATAGCATGTAATGTATATTGAGTTATGAGCACCAAAATGACTTTTGCACCATTCAATAATTTCATTTGCATTTTGTATGGCATTACCTACAAGTTCATGTTGGTGAAATGTCTAGTTAAGAGGTTTAAGAATTTAAAGTTTTAGAATTTAATTTTTTTTATTCCATATGGTGTTACCTGCAAGTTCATGTTGGCAAAGTGCACGCTTCACACATTCTCCTCCATCATGCTCTCATTTTCCATGTCCACTCTTATAAAAATTCCATAAAAAATTTGTGTCACATCTAGCATGTTGTTGGCTTAACCAATTAAAATCTTTTGTAGACTTAAATTATCTTGTGAAGTTACAAACAATTTCATTCAAACCAAATTAGTAAAAAATTCCACATTTTATACGAAAATATGGATTTTGGGTCATCTAAATGTAAGGGAAACATCCACTTAGGCTATAAGTTCTCCAATAAAAAGATGTTCTCCAGATCTAAGCTCCAAACCCCAGTTTATAACTATCTCATACTGTGGCCAAATTGAGTGAAATAAAAGCTAGATCTAAATTTATTGAGCATTATAAACTCAATAGTGAGCTTAGATTTGCACCAGCATGCTCCAAAATGAACCTGTAATGCAAATTCACAAAGAGAAAACCCCAAATCTGGTATTTCAATCAAGTTTTTTATTCTTCAACTCATCATTTGATGCAAGAGAAGAGTATACTCAACTTTTCAAGATCCACCAAGATTCGCACCAAAGAAAAAACTCAAATCTAATTATCTCTCAAATCTGAGAAGGGGCTTGCATATCTAAAGCTCTGATACCATGTTAGAGTCACTCAAGAACTCAAGCCTTCAAGATCACCTACAAAACCAAAAATAACCTTCTACAAAAGAGAAAAGAAAGAGCATAAATTTGTAATAATGGATGCAATATTACAAGATTGAGTATGATAATGTACATGAGATGCCTTGCTTATAAAAGGAAAGTGGGATATAGTATTAGATAAGATTGTGACATGTGTCTTAATTCTATGTTATGAGACAACTAACTTGACAAAAAAAAAAAATATAAGATAGGATAAAATTTTATCTAAACAACTAAAACTTCTAGAATATCACCTAAGTAAACTTAGCATGTGAATAAGTCCCCTTGCTAGGAATTAGTTAGGTACGAGACATTCATTCACACCAACACTTTATAGCTTAGACAAGTGAAGGTGGAGAGTGGGTTACCCTCTCCTTTTGGATGTTTGGCATTATTCATTTTCATCTACAGATTATACCTCACAATACTCTTGGGGTATATGGAAAATACCCCTAGTTGAGCTTGTAAAGCCTAGTGGAAAATTTTTGGCCATCTTTTCTTGTGGTGTCCTTATACCTATAAGGATTGATAATCCCACTTGAGTAGGCTTATTCATGTGTCTTACATGTTTGAATTTTTAAAAACACATTCTTCACTTGAAACCAAAAGGGGACACAAAATCCAAATTGAGCCATAGAAATTTGTCTTTTTCCTTATATCTTTGTGTGTTTCTAATCTTTGAAAAAAAATCAAAAACTCAAAAATCATTAAAAATCAAAACATTACAAAACAAAACAAAAATCAAAGGTAAAATATCAAAATATCAAATAAACAGACTTGAAACAGGTCTTTCATTAGCATTATTTCATTGGATATTTTTGTAAGATTTCGAGTAGACTATTTTTTGTAGCTTATCATATCATTATCAAAGTTCAAACTGGATCTCCCATATTTTCTCTTTATCTTATACCATTTGTGGATGTACCAACTTGAGAGCTTCAAAGCTACTCTTGAGTTGGAAACCTCCACTCTTTATCAAGTTTTTTTGGACATGTCCTCATTTTTTGTTGTGTCAGCATAGTAATTAGTTTTAGGTTTCTTAATGATTGCTAGAGGCGTTGTTTGATGTTTTTGATGAGCTTTTTCATTTTGGTACCTCCAAATATCATTCCTAATCGGGTTCTATATTTTTCACTTTTTTGGTTGGTTGTGCGGGAAATATTTATTAATTAAAAAATTAATTTTAAGTTGTCAAAAAAGAAAAAGTTAAAAGGAAACTTAAATTAATTATTTTAAATGTGTGCAAAAGTGACTTAAGCTAATTAAATTAATAAAGTTTTTTTTTTAGGAAAAAGGCAAAAGGCCTGTAGATATATTAATAATAATAAAATTTACAATAGGTAGTAATTTATATGATCCCAAAAACACCTTTACAACAAAAAATTATCTACAAACCCCTGATTTGATGTTGAAAATGGACTGATTATACAAAATATTCAGAAACTCACAACAAAATGCTTGTTTTTACAGCCTGAAACTTAGATAGATTTAGGCATGAAGAAAGAAATACAAACTAAACACCCCTACATGGCCCGTGGACTGAATTCTCTCCTAGGACTTCCTGTGCTATTAAGATCATGTCTGGATTAGGACCCTGCACCCTTCTTTCTCGAGCCAAATATGATTTGTATTTTTTGAATCTCCTGCTCTAGAACTTGGTGCTCTGGAATCTATTGCTCCAGAACTTTGGCATCGACACCAACATTGTACTTGTCCTTAACATTTTCAATATAAAAATAATAGGCTTGTATCTTACGGATCTAATTCTACTATTGCTTAATAAGGTCCTACTGCTTTGATATCATTGAAATATCTCTAGCCAAAACTAAATTGTGTTTTCTGAATTTTTCGCTCCAGAACTTGGTGCTTCGGAAATTGTTGCTCCAGAAATTCATCAAAAACTTTCCTTGTAAACTTTTCAACTGTTGCTTGTGGCTGAAGTCATGGCTTCCTTAACAACTATTTTAGCAACTTTTGAATATGCTTGCAATTCTATGTCGTTATACACAACAATTTATTTCCCATCATAGCCCATATTTGCCAACTTGTCTGCCATGCCATTACCCTCTCTGTAAGTGTGTGAGATGATAAAAGCTTGAATCTTGTCCAAAGAAAACTAGATTTTCTATAGAAAATATTTCAAACACCAACTATGTACCTTTCTCTCCTTGCAGACATTAATTATAATTAAGGAATCCCCCTCACTATGTATTTGTGCAATACCCAATTTGAGGGAAATTTCCAATCCTGCCAAAACTGCTTGAGCCTCAGCCACATTATTCATGCCCACTGGAAATGAAAATGAACTAACCACTATTACTGATCCCAAAGAGTCTCAGATATAAATTCTTTCCCCTGAGATTCCCTCTTGAAGCATGATCAAAGTTAAGTTTGAAAAAATCAGAACATGGGGGCTTCCATTTGATTTCTTTTCTATTCACCTTCACTTTGCTATTTTGATGTAAACCTCCTGCAAACGACAAAATTATGTTCTTCCAGCTTTTCAAAATAGAGTCATCCCAACTTGAGAACAGGGAGGGTGTGTTCTTAAGTTTCAAAACATAAGCATTAACCACTTCTGAAACTACTTTTTCAATCTTAACTTTGACGACCTCAATTGAAGAACTTGATTTCCTGAAAATGCGTAAGTTGTGTTCCCACCATTTATTCCATATTACTAGTGGTGGAATAACTTCCCCTATAGCTGCAAAAAAAGAGGTTTTACACAATAATAGCTAGCTCTAGAAGATGTCCCAAATAGAATTTGGTAAAGGATTGCATAAGTTCAGCTTGCTCTTTACGAACATCCAACATTCTTGCGCAAAACTGCATTGTACAAACAAATGGTCTACATTCTCCAAATCTTCCTCACATAAAGGACACTTGAAAGGATCAACAATTATCAGTTTAGTTAAGTGGTCACTCAATAAGATTCTCTTTCACAAAGCTAACCATGTAAAACTCCCATCTTTTGGAAGAATCTTATTGTTCTAGCAAAATGAATAAGCCCTCTATGAAACCAACTGATCTCTATGTTGGATTAGAGCTTTATATCCTTGCTTCACAGAGTGGGAGCCCACAAAATCTTATTAGGCTTCCTCGAAATGAACACAATTCTACTTTTTAGAATGCCTTGAAGCAAAGAAAATTGATTGGTAGAAAGAGATGAATCATAATGCTTTTTCTAGATTATTTTACCCATTAGGCCTTCTGTTGAATGTACATAATCTAGAAAATTTCCACCCCATTCCCTTGACAATATAGCCTTACCTAATGTAATTCTTGAATTTTTTCCAAAGGGAGGTTACCATTCCACGAGTCCTTCCAAAACTTCACGCTTTTCCCATCATGAATTTCCCATGTAATGAATGAAGTAATAATCAACCTACATGACGTCAAGAAAATTCACATGGTTGATCCTAAAGGCGGGTTTGAAATGGTAAGAATCCTTAAGGGGTTTGGAGTGTCAAGATATTTAGCCTACATTAGCTTGAACCATTGCGATTCAAGTTTTGTGTACATTTTCCAAACTAACTTGGCCCCAAATGCCTTATTCCTGATTGAGACATTGTGGATACCTACTCCTCCTTGAGACTTTTCCTATGCCATGTTGTCCAAGGATATTAGAGGCACTTTTTTGCAATCATTCATATTACCCTTCCATAGAAAATTTCTAATAATGCTCTCAATTTCAAGGATAACAGTCTTTGGAGCCTTGAGAACCGCTAGAAAATAGTTAGGGATTGTAGATAATATTGAATTTATTAAAAGGATTCTACCAGATAATGATAACCATCGTGCCTTCCACATTAGAATCCTTGCCTTTAATCTCTCTATTACTTTAACCCAAAAAATAGCTTTATTTGGACCTTTGAAAAAAGGAATACCCAGGTACGCACATGGCAACTTTGCTTGCTTAAACCCCAATATTTTAATTATCTTATTTTTTATAACCTCTTTTGTGCTGAAAACATAAATGTTGGACTTGGAGGCATTAACTTTCTAACCTGATATTGAGCAATACATGTCAAACACTTGTTTGATTTGAATGGCTTCATCCACAATTGATCTACCAAAACATATGGTATCATCTACAAACAGAGAATGAGTTATTGAATTGTTTATGTTTGAAATAGTAATTCCTCCCCAAAGTCCCAAGCTCTGTTTATAAGAAATTAGTCTACTGAGCGCCTCAACCATTATAATGAATAGGAAGGGGGATAATGGGTCCCCTTGTCTCACTCCTTGTGATGTTGCAAAGAAGCCCATAGGTGAACCATTGAGGATGATAGAAAAAATTTCTCCTAAAAAACAAGATCTAACCCATCTATGCCATTTTCCTTTGAATCCAAATTTCTCAAGAACTTTGTTAAGGAAATCCCAATCTACTCTATCGTAAGCCTTCAACATGTCTAGCTTAACAATGAAAGAAGGTAAACAATCAGAATAAATTGAGTGAAGGGCCTCGTGCGCTATTAATTTTCCTTCAAACATTTCACGACCTGGGACAAAGCTTCCCTACTCCTAAGAGATAATATTTGGAATAAGAGGTTGCAATCTGAGGTATATGGCCTTGGTAAAGGTCCTATAGACAGTGTTGCCAAAGGTTTTAGGGTTTTTTATTTTTGGAATGATTGCAATATTTGTCACATTGAACTGCCTAAGCATGGAACCAATTCTTTTTTATTCTTCTAGAGCCCACAATAGATCTTAGCACAAAAAATCCCAGCCTTTTTGAAAAAATATTGTTGTAAATCCATCCTGACCTGGTGCCTTATCTGGAGGCAATGAAAAAACAACACCTTTAACTTCCTCCAAGGTAAAAGGTTTGAGTAGGGCATCATTATCCTCATATCGAACTAGAGAAGGAATAACCTCAAGAATCTCATCTTCATCTTTCCTGCGTTGATCATCTTTGCCTTGTGGGGCTGATAGAAGTTCATAAAAGAATCTCAGCTACTCTCTTAATATCTTCTTCTGATGTTAGCCAGGTACCTAAGGCCATCTCTTGAATTGAAAATATTGCTGAAGTAGCTCTTTTTATCTATGTGGAAGCATGAAAATACTTTGTATTTTTTTCACCCTCTTTGAGCCATAGTTCTCGTGATTTCTGGCACCAATATATTTCTTCCCTAGTACATAACTCTTGCCAATCCATTTGCAATTTTTTTTGCTTCTCAAACAAATTACCATCTAATCCATTTTGAATAAGCTTCTCATGAATTGTTGATCTCTTTGAAAATGACCTCTTTCTACTGGAAAATATTTTTAAACACTTGTTCATTCCATACTTTTATTTGTTGTTTGACATGTTTTAATTTTTGATAAAGTTGATACATTTACGAACCTTGTTCAAACAAAGCATTTATCCATCATTGATGCAACAAAGGCAAAAACTGTGGGTGCCTGAACCACATGCTTTCAAGTTTGAAGGATGATTTTCCTTTAGGAAGGAGACATTTGATATATGCAAAGTGATCACATAATTATCAGAGCCAACAAGAGGTAGGATTTCATATTCCAAACCTTGCTGCCCTAAAAACCAGTTTGGAGATACCAAAAACCTATCTAATCTTTCAGCAATTTGTAAGAAACCTTTTCTACGATTCGTCCAAGTGTACTTCCCTTTGGATGGCACAATGTCTTTTAGGGCATTAGTGAGAATGAAAGAATTGAAATATTCAATCACTCTCAATGGCGAACTAATACCTCCAACTTTTTCCTGTAGTGAAACAATGGCATTAAAATCTCCTCCCAAAATGACTTTTACGTCACCCATGCCATTTAAGACATGAGTTATTTCATCCCACAACTCTTTCTTGTCAATTGTTGAATTAGGCCCATAAATATTAAACAACCAATACTTTAGGCTAAATTTAGAAACCTTAATCAACTACCAATTAGACTCATTCCTTGTTGAAATAACATTTACTGTCTTAGGGTTCCACTAAGTTGCCAGCCCTCCCAAGGCCCCTTGGGCTGGAGAGTAGGTCAATTTCCACCTTGTCCATTTTTGTAGGGAGGTTTCATATGACTATATTGAGAGTTTAGACTCCTGAAGTAAAACAATATCTACTCCACAAGCATCAATTTGATGCTTGATACGAGCTCTCTTGTCAAGGGCATTTATACCCCTCACATTCCATGAAATGACCTTCATTGTGCTCAAGGAGAGCAGCAAGCTCTCGTCGGGCGTTTGTTTGGAATAGAGTCATAGATGGTTTTCTGAACCCCTGCTTCAATCTCCTCTTTCAGCTTAGCCAAATTGGATTTCCTTCCCCACTTCCCTAGAGGCTTCTTCATAATTGCTTGAGAAGGAGTCTAACATATGGTCAATATCTTTGAGTAATTGTATTATGCTTCTTCCTGATCTACTAAGCAAGACTCGGCTTGCTGCAGATGTTGATCTAAATCTTCATGAGTACATTGGTCTAACCCATTACCTTCATAAGTTATCCCTTTTTTCCTCCAATCCACCTTATGCTTTGTTACCCCCACTATACTGTCCTCTTGAGCCGCTACACCTCCCCCCCAACCCTCCTCAGCTACCAACTCCTCTGTTATTTCATCATACATTTGTGAACCTACTGATATTAAGAATTGTTCTGCTAGCAAATCCAACTCATCTATTTTATCAAGTTGAGTAGTTTGAATTAATGTAGATGAGTTTTGAGACAAGAGAGTAGGACAAACACCCCTATGTTTGTTTGATGACACATCCTGGGGCTTTGAGCAATCTTCAAACATCAATTTTCTCGCAATAATGTCCAAATGTTGTTGTGAAACTTGGGGAAGAGAAGGTGAATATAGGTTAAGACAATAATCCATGTATATTCGCATCAAGAAAACCTTCTTCTCACTGGCTTGCAGAGAGATCAATACAATCTTTTTCAGCTTAGACGACCCTCTTATCTCCAGATTGCTCTTTATCTTCTTCTCACACCAAGTCCCCTTGCTGACATGCTTCACACTTTCTGATATTGATTTATCATCTAGTGATGAGGCAAGATCTCTTGTAGCAACACTAGTCTGCTACCCACAATTTGAATCATCATGATCAAGCCTAGTCTGACAATTTATAGGCTTATTCCCTAACACATGATAGTTTGCACAAGCATTATCAAGGGTTTCCAAAATGATATTTTGAACCCATTTCCCAAATTTCAATGCCAGATGGATTTGTTGAGGCAAATCTTTTGAGATATCAAGTAATATGTTATTAAGCATTGAGTTGAGTGATGAATCACTGAGTACATGTTCAAGTTTTAACACAATTAAAATATGAAATTGTTAATAATATGTTAATTTAGCCATACAAACCTATGATTCCATCAGAGCATTTTAATTAATTCTTTATATGAATTCATGCTTTAATCAAGGTATTTTAATTGATTCATTAAACCAGAGCCAAAATTAAAACATATTTCACTGCAAAACAACAATGAAAATTAATGAAAGGATCATTGATCGAATTTTCATTAATAACTCATATGGAATGTTATGGATGGGGAGACAATAGACTCAAAAGATTTGCATCATTCATTCAAACATGCTTGAAAACCACACAATTTACAAAATCTACTTGCTCGACTCAAAACCTAAGATACAGACTCAAAATATATTTTCTTTGTGTTCTTAATTTGCATTTTCAGATCTAGAATTCAAAAAGAGACTTGCACAAATGGCCCTAAATTCCCTTTTATAAGAACAAGGGAGAAAAACAAGCTTCAGGCTGAAAATTACACATGTGAGTAAGTTCCCAATCATTGTGTCTACAACTCCAATTCATCAATGAATATCTTTTTCCATAATTCATATTTTGTGTCAAAAGGACAGTTAAATCCAATAAGTTCATCCATCTTCTTTCTATAGGGAGCACATTTTTCCATCACTTAATTGGATTCTTTATCAAAATCTTCCAAGAAGCTGACGGTGAAAGAAAAATTCTTAAGAATGTTCTTCAATACATCAATGTCAACACTCTCACGTATTAGTGATGCTTGGGCAACAATTGTTGTTTCCACTTGGTCCTTCCATTCATGTAGAGGCTTTAGCTCATCATATGCGTGATGGATATCAAGCAACAATACCAAATATGCCTCATCAAATTTTTCCTTCAACTCTTTGACTTTCACCTTCAAAGGAGCAACATACCCTTGAAACTTATGTTCTTGAATCTCCTTAATAAATCTATAAGTTGTCCCAATGTTAGGATACTTATCCTTTTGATGTGCTTACCCAATTGCAATGAGCTTCATGTTATCAACCCTAGGAATCCATTTATCCAAGATTGGGGCAACTAATTCCTTGTCTCTTTGAGGCAACTTTATTACTTGCAACAGTATTGAATAATTGGAATGAATACTGTTTAATTTACCCTTAATCTTCTTATTTAAATTCTCCAAAATAGTATGAATGATCTTAAAATTATTCTCATACATTATATCTTGAACCTGTGCAAGCAATTTCTTATAATTCTCAATTTGCAGAAATAATTGCTCCTTGGTGGGCTCATTTGATGGAGTTGCACCTGATGTGCTTGGCTCCTCTACTACAATTGGTTCTTGGCCTAACTTTTAAGGCACTATTTCCAAAGAATGTTCTAGTGGAGGAGGAGATTGAGGATGTTGCATTGGAGAAGTGGGTGCAACTTGGCTTGAGCTTGATGGGCCTTGAGTTCTCAATGATTCCCTCTATTGTTTAAACAATTCCAATTCTGACTCCAACTCTACAACCCTTTGCTGACTCTTATTATATTCATCAATGATTTCATTATATTTACCCTTGTATAAATCTATGTCAGCAATGACATTTTCCACTGTTGCCTTAGTGAATTTGGCAATAGTTATTGTCATATCAGCTACTTCCAATGTTGGAGTATCAGAAACTCTTCTTATAATCAGTTGTCGACTGAAACCAACTGGTTCAACAACTCTTGGCTTCCTAGAGCCCAAAGACAATGACCAAATGGCCAAGGCATCCCACTCCTCACTAAATGTTGACCCTTGTAGTTCCAATATGGCTTCTTCCATTATTTGGAACAATGGCCTATTTTGCCTCCTTATTGTGTCTAGCACAATAGCATCAACAATATCCCAGTTAGGCAGCAATAGTACACCACTTTTCTGCACAAGTGCTTTGCCTTCTTCAACTGTGATACCTTGAAATTCCTTCCTCATCACCTTCCTTACATTCACTTAAATGATCCCCTCTAGAAGTTTTGGATGCAGGCTCCTCTCTTTTGCCACATTCTCTGCATATTTTGAAGCCTTAGCCCTCCACAAAAAATATTTGAATGCGTTTGTCTCAATAAAAGAATCATCCTCCATGAACTCCTTCTAGGCTTCCAACCTCAAATCATTTTCATTATTCAAACCACTTATGTCAACCTTTCTCAATCTAAGGCTACTTTTGCATGTGCCTGATGCAACCCCTCTTGGGGGAGAAGGCATTCCTTGTTGCATCTCCTCTAGTGTAACCATGATGTCATCTTCTTCTATGTTAGGGTAATCAACAATCCTTGTTACCTCAATTTTTTGCCTCTTTAGTGGTGGTTGCTCTAATGGAGATGGATCTCTTGGAGGTGAATCAAGGTCAATAATGGCTGGTGAATCTTGCTTGGGAGGGGATGGCATTGATCTCACAGGAGAAGAGGCCCTTCACCCCTATGATGTAGTAGGGGTTAGAAGTGTTTGTCGTTTCTTTATTACCTCCTTCCTCTTGGAGTATATTCTGATTTTCTTGGGTGGCTAATAAGAAGGTCTTTCCTCCAATTCTTCTACTGAATATTCTTCCACTGCCAATGCCTTTCCCTTGTCATTTATTGTGCATTCTTCCCTCAAGACACCCACTACATTCTAAAAATTGTGAAGAACATGCATTACTTTATTGAATTCACCCTTAATATTTGGTAGGGGGTCATAATTAGGGTCTAACTTTCTTGCCTTCACCATTTTGTTGAAGGTGAGGTACATTTCCTTCTTCTCTTCTTGGACATGAATATAAAAAATATTCCTAATCACATCTTCAGGATAATATAAATTATGAATAAAAGAACCACTCCTATTTGTTTCCTTCAAGGCAGCAATGAAGCCCTCTAGGTCTTGGTTCCTTGGGTGTAAAGTTCTTAGATTGTAAGGTGCCAACACCTTCCACAAATATTTCCATCCTCCCTTGGCCATCACATAATCAAAAAATATTGACCATTGAAGAAAGAATGAATTTTTCTTCTACTACTCTGGTAAGTGCCACCTTTGTGATGCCCCCAACTGCCTCATAATTTTAATGAATCCAATTCTTAATGGAACAACTCTAGGTAATGCACAAGGGTTCACATTTGTGGCATGGACCTTGAAGATTGTTGTAATGGGGTATATAATTATATCCCCCCAATTGTGATTCATTTTCAAATTAGGTCTCCTCTACAAAGGCCTCAAAAAATCATGGATCTCCCTGGGGATCTTTGGTGGATCACAAATCAAGAACCTCCTCAATTTTGAAGCAAAAACATTGTGAAACACCACATAATCAAACATTTGATCATCCTTGTCCAAAATTTTAGTCCAACATTGGACAGGTAGCTCTTGATATCATCCTCCTTTTTCATTAATGTCATGTTTGTACCAAAATTATTTTCTCCCTTATATAAAAGCATGTGCATCAAGAGGGAATACCACCAGAATCTAACCCAATACTTCCCAACCTTTGATGCAATCAACCCCTAATACATGTTTTCTACAAAGTATGTGGTATAGTCATAAACTACATTGAAAGCTCCATGTTGCAAATGTGCGACCATATACATGTAACATACTGGCAAGACAAATGACGGTTCAAAACCAATAATTTGGAACAATGAGTAAATTGTCTTCTTGAAGTAGTTAGCAAAGTATTTCATAGGGGATGGCTCCTTTTCATCTTGGCCAATTTTAATCTATTTCCTAGATTTCCCAACCCCAGTAATTGCAGTGTGTATGGGTAGCATTGTTGTCCTGATTTAAAAGGTCACGATCAATGGGGATCATGTCTTGATTCCACTCATACAACTTGAAAACCTCTAAAATCTCTTCCTTGCTTATCTTAACCATTTCAGCACCATCATATGCCCTAACCACTCTAGAAATAGGTGTTACCTAATTTCACTACTAGCTCAATTAGGCTGAGTTTTTTATTTTAAGTTGAAAAGAAAAGGTACATTTTATCTTCTCCTTTATTAGATTCAATTGCATAAATGAAATAATTCAATAAAGGATTACATTTTACAAATTACTGCATTTACACAAATGCATGTAACATAGGAAAGATTCATACAAGTCTTTTCTAAACAAGAAATATCTTTATTAAATTTCAAATTGTACATTATCTCACACAAGCCGTGAGATTGACTTTTGCTTATTCAATATAAATTGAAAAGCGTATATACATGAATAAGTAATAGAAAGAAAATGTGCATATAAGGAGATTGACCAATCATTTCTTGAGAATGACTGGTTTGGTGTTGTCATAATTTGTTGTTGTCCTGAACTACTTGCCCTTCCTAGCTCCATATCGCTCCTAGTTCCTACATCTGGTAATAGCGATGATGTTAGAGCAATGCTCTAAGAAATGAAAGATCACAAACATCATATGAACATTCACCCATGCATATATAGACTGATCTCAATGTGCATTAAATTGTGATGCATACTTTAGGTGTCTAGGAAAACCATCTGATCAACATACACACCTAAAACATGCATCTTGTTTTCTAACTGGTTTGATCATGTGCAGGTATAGAAAGAGTAATGTTGCAGATTTGTTTCATTTAATATCAACACATGGGATAAATGTGGCTCCCACAAGGGTTGAGCACAACGTGCTATCATTCTATGTTTTGACAAAATAAGAGTGTTAGGCCTTCCATGACACTGTGATGCAATTAGAGATAAATTTATCATTCATAGTAGTGAATTCATTGCATTCATTGATATAAGCAATATAAGTATACATAATGGACTCATCGTCATAGTGCTACAGTAATGCAAAGGACAACTATTATGAGGTTGTGTTATTTCAGGTTTACATGTATTCAATACAAGATTTTATACAAGAATAGATTTTTGTTGCAGTTTTAATGACAAAATTTCATTTATTCAAAATTGGTGATTTTTAGTTTAGTCAACAAAAATATATAAATAGAGACAATTGAAAAGGCATAATTTATAGGGGTTAGAACAATTTACTGTTCCTCAACAAAAGGTATGACATGATACTTGAAAGGCTATGCATTATAAAGGGAGCATGGATTGACAGTGATAATCAAAATATGGTTTGAAAATTTTCATGGAGCATGTGAATTGTTTCAATGTTACAGATTGTGAACAAAATGAATATACTGGAGATCTCATCTCATGAAATGCCATCTGATTGCATTAGAAGCATCAATGCTACCCATACTTAAAGGTAATTATGCCTTACATTGTAGAAGATACAGGGGTTTACAAAGGCTTGTGAAAGAAAATACAATACAAAGTCAACAATATGATAGCTACAGAAGTAGAAAAGCTTTGAAAGCCCGCGGCCATGATCACTTTTCTATTATTTTTATATGAAGATGAAACTCAAAATTTTAATGCATAAATAAAATTGAGTTTTTGTGAGCTTTACACTCAGAGAATGGAAGATGTCAGACAATCGAACCCTCATCCTTTTTGAAGTGAAGGCTTTGTAACCTGTTGGTAAAAAATTTACAGACCTCGGCCTTGTTCAGCCATAGCATGATAGAGTCAAAAACCCAGAAATACAGAGAAATGATAGAGCCTGTGGCCAATAAGCTAAAAATACATCAAAATGGAGACAAAGCCCTCAAAATGTCAGCAGATCAACAATATAGTGACGCATAGAAAATGATGAGGCCGCGGTATTTTGAGTTTTACCCACAGGGGGCAAGGAAATATGCAAAGGGGCTTGCATTTTCTATAATAGACTGAAATTAAAATGCAAGTAATGTATAGCAAGTGCAATGCAAGTATATGCAGAAATACATAAGAATCTACAAGAAAGCAAAAATAGATGTATACCTAGATGTAAAAAGAAACCCTAGGTTCTCTTCTTTAAAAAATGCATTGAATCCTTCATAAACTAAGGAATGACTATCCAAAACACAAAAATTAGAAGATTGGAAGCATGAAACAGAGATTTGGCTTGGGCTCGAGCTCATTTTTCTTAGCAAAGTCACAGAAAAACATCAGATTATCATAAATAATGGCTTACCTGAGAGTTCTTTGTCGGTCGTTGTTTTCTTCCTCAAAATCTCTGGTGAAGGCTTGTTGAAACCCCATGGCAGCGTTGCTTCTCTCTTTAGCTTGTCAAATGAAATGTTTTCCCCGGTTTTGGCTTGGTATTTCCTTTAGGGTTTTTACCCTAAATTTATGAAGGCCGATGAGAGTTAAGCATTTTTTTCCTTCTTTTTTGAAAATTCAATGTCAATTAGTGGCCCATGGCCTAGTTATGACTTGGCATTTCCAATGCCTTGAAACTTTCTTTATTTTCCTTTTACGTGCTACATCATAAGTCTTTAGGACTTTTCATTAGACTTCCTTTTAGGGCCGAATGATAGATGTTGATATATTTTGCATGCTTTAAATGTAAAATCCACTTTAGTGATATGTTATAAATCACTCAAAGTGTGATATTCTTAAATTGCAAAATTAAAGGGTCGCTCATGTGTACCATTGAAGAGAGAAGATAAGTCTTAATTTATGACTTGGAGTGCAAATAGGAGCGCATGTTCACAAGACCAAGTCATGAGGGGAAAATGGATATGTATTTGTATTTATGATCATGGAGAGTATATAGGGAAGTTATTTGCAGTTTTCCAACATGTGGAGGCCATAAAGGAGCCTTTATTTTGCTTTTTAGAGCAATTTGAAGCTTTTTAGGGGAAATTTGAAATGTCATCATGTTAGACAAAGTCAAATTTGAATTTTTCCACCTTTTGGAGCACATTTGGAGTAGATCTAGAAGCTAGATTTGTGGGTTTATTGTTGCATCCGACCCAAGATGCTTCTAGTTCCTTTTTTGGCGGAACTGTTTGGAGGATTGGTTACTTAGTATCTTTTGTAACTCATTTTTGAGTTAGTTCTTGATATGCATTTTTGTATTTTAGTGACTGTTCAGTCCTTGGGAAGAATTTTGCAAACTTTTGTAACTCTTTGGATATGAAATACATCACAGACCTTGGATTATTTTGGTGATGAAATTCTTTCCTTCTTGTTTTTGTAGCTTTGCGCATGTTAGTGATTGATCAAGTTACTTGTGAGATTTTCATAATTTCCTTTTAGCTTTGTCTCATAGTTTATGCCTTTTTTGCAATTAGAGAATCAATGCAGGTTGCTAATTGTGTCATAAGATTTCTTATAGTTTGCAATTGTGAAGTTTGTCTTCCTTTTGTTAATTACTATGATTGAACCTTTGGTGAAATATTTGTGTAGAGATTCACTGTAATAGGTTGTGCAAACTTATTTTCTGTCAATTTAAACCAAGTGTAAACAAGCTGAGTTTTCATTATTCTTATTAGTTTGGTATATCACCATAGAGATACTTTCATTTTCAGCTTTTCCTTTTCAAGCATTCCTTCTCCCTTTTCCTTTAAAAGTCAGTAGTTTAGGTGATATTACCAGCTAGGAAGCCAGCCTATCTGGAGATTCACTTCAATCATTAGGTTCCCCAAAGTGTTTCCATGTTTCTCTAGCTAACTGAGTTTTACAACTCAGTTCGGCTCTAAGCTTAAGAGATAAAAAAAATTTGGCACGCCTAGTGGGACAGAAAACTGACAGTGTCAATCCCTTTTTCACTATGCATTACTGTTGTTTGGTGTGTACAGTAGTATTTTCTTCCTTTCGAGGAAATTTTTTAACATACCTAGTGACTCCAAGCTTAGAGTAATTGGTTTTTGTAGTCTAAGTGTTGATTTCATGGTAATATGACTTACCATTCACCATTTCATGAAAGTGTTGTGCCTATATCAACTTATCAGACATATATACCAACAATTTCAATGTTGGTTTTAGTACAAGCAATTCAATAATAGTAGACAACTAGCATGTTCAGTATTCTCCTCATCCACCCATCCCTGCTCAAGCTCTGCAGCATCATGCTTATGCTTTTCAACAACCCCAGGAGGGTTATTTTATCTCCAACCAACAAAGTTACCTTTCATATGAGTCTCAAAATTCTGATAATATGAGTTTGGAGAATATGTCTTTATATTTCCAAAAGCAGTTTGAAGAGATTGAAAGATAGTAGGACGTCGACAGGCAGCAAGAAGAGCTTGCTTATCAAGCTTATATTCATCAACAAAAGGTGGAGGCACAAAGAGGGTCCTATTCAGTACAAGAAAATATAGTTTTTGAACAAAGTCAATCCAACTCTCCTAAAAAACAACTTTCTCAAATGCCCCAGTCAACTGTTACCTTTCCAAATCCTTTCTTTGAGGAATGGATTCACTTTGCAAAGTTCAATACATTAAGCTTTGAACAGAATGAATCTTCTGTTGAAAAGAAAGCAAACAAAGAGCAACCCATTTTGAATATCAATCATCGATCTCCTTGTGAGATGGCACTTTGGATGACTTAGATTGAGTCAACAAGGTTTGAATTTCCAACACCATCGTTCACCTATCCTTCAACCAATGAAATTTTGTCAGCTGGAGCCTAGAATGTTGACTCATTCATTCTATGGGCTCCACCTTCTTTTCCAAGCGGCGGAAGAAATCCATGTGTTTCACTAACCCTGCTACTTTTCATAAAACATTATTTTATTCCCACAGGGTGAGTGGGGAATGGTTGAGATTAAATCTAAACGTTGCATGTGGATCGTCAATTTAAAACATTAAGGCATCGGGTATGTGAGTAGAGACTGGGACCCACACCTGTAGCGAAACACATGTCTTCAGCCACTAACCCTGTATAATTTTAGAAAGTATTATTTTATTCCCTTGGGGCTGGCAAGGAATGGCCAAGATCGAATCCTCTGATCTAACGGTCGACAAATGTGTACATGCATAAAAGTTAGTTTTAAAGAAGGGGACTCGACTAGGTCGATGGGACAAAGACCCTTGAGATTAATGAGAATTTTAATAAGCATGTGCACTTATTAAATTACTTAAAATAGATTTCCTGCCTAGGTTTATAACATGAATGATATTGAGCTAATATTAAAACCCAAACTTAGGGAAAGAACAAGAATTAAAGAATTTTATGACCCGCATAAGACAAGGATTCTATGGGTAGCAACTGCGAACACTAGGCTCAAGGGGTCGGTGAGTAAATGGACGCAAAGGTATAAGATTGACTTAAGAGACCGAGAACGGGTAAAACCTGGTCAAATTTGAATTAGATTATTACAATGTAGGTAAAAGGAAAAGATAGTATAATATCTTTAATTTTGAATATAATATCGACCTATCTTGCTCTGTGGTATTGTATTCACTATCATCTAACTCAAAATAATCAACAGTTATTTATAAGTTATGGATGTTGAACTGTTAACTTCTATTCAAGGAATGGATTAATATTCCTTTTAGTTATTTATCAAAGATTGTGTGAATGACAATGCAATAGGAATTTATAAGTAGTGTGATAAGTTTTGATCTTTAAAAATGATGCAAAATCACATATTAAATTCAATACCATGGAATACAATATAAAATATAAAATATCACAATTTCATGGAATACAATATAAAATATCATAAACTACAATTTGAAATATGATTCATGAAGTGCAATATAAAATAAAATATCATGAAGTGCAATGATTCTCTATTTCATGGAATACAATATAAAATATCATCAACTATAGTTTGGAACAATGGAAACCGATTCATGAAGTGCAGTATAAATACCTAAAAGATGCTAATTCACTTCCATTTCCCAAATGGAGTCAAGGTCCTCAAACTGATGTTCAACTTGAGATAAAGTAAAAGAGTCATCTTGATTCTGAGTCTGCTCTTCATTTTCTTCAACCTGCGTCTCAAATTCATTATTCATTGTGTCACTGTCATTTGTCCCACTGCCACTAGTACCAATGTTTGGAATTGGAGTGTTGCACAACCTGGTCCCTCTTCTTTCGCATGTGGACCTCCAAATTGTGAATGCCCTTTCAAAAGGAAATTTTTTGACATTATACGCAATTCCTTTCATCCTCAAGAAATTTTCCAAATTCTTGTCTAGTTTGTTTCTTAACTTTTTATTTCAAAAATGACGATGTACTGAAAATTCTCTCATCCTCTACCAACCCCAATATCATTGTTTGACATAAATCGGCAAGTTTGAAATATTCTGATATCATATCACACAATATTTCACTCTAACCTAAGTTTGTCCAAACCTTTTTTATTGATCTTGGTTCAAAGGCCTTCTTCATGCCCATGGAATTATACTAGTCCCTCATAGCTATTGCAAAATTCTTACATTGTTGTCTAAGCTTATCTTTATTTAAAATTCCTTCTATTGTCTACTCATTGTATGTTACACTTTTCAAAAAAAAATTGATCAAGATTTTTACTTTATCATGGAAATATTTTGGGTTATCTCAATTTACCCAAAATTGAGGATACACAATACCCATGGTTTCAAGTATTTCATGTCAAGGGAATCCTTCACGAATCTTTTGAAGAAAGATATTTTGCAATTTCCTTCAAATTATCACTAAAAAATTTAGCAATGTCATTAAAATCTTCCTCATTTATAGCTACTTCTCTGCTAGAGCGTCTAGTTGTCTTACAATTGTACATTGGTATCTCATATCCACATACATAGATACATAAGTGTCTGCTTGCATTAAACTGTAAATAATTATCAGGATTATTCAAATTAGTAATTTTATGCCACATGAAATAATTTGGGCCTTCTTGTATTAGATCTAGATATAGATGATCGAGGGCCAAGCATGTATGTTTACATAGATTTGCATATTCATAATTATACATAGTTTTGTCTTGGGCTTTCTTCACAAGATTGTTCATCACATCCAGCATGGGGAGAAGACTAGCTAAAGTCAAGAGTGTCTTTATATCGCTTAACCTATGTAAGAGGTCAGGAGCTTTATCTACTGTGTTGTGATGCTTGTACATCACTCCAATCAAGGATTGATATTCTGAAAGAACTCGTTGCATTGGTCCATGCAAGGGGATCCATCTAGTATCGACATCCTTGAGAAGCTTGTCTCCTGGTGTTATTCCCTCGGCAAAATTTTGAAATTCTATGAAACGTTTGGGACTTCAGCAGAAGTATGCGTGGATCTCAAGGACTAGATTTTCAACTTTTGATACTATAGGAAACTTGCTTACAATTTTGAATGTTAAATTCATTATGTGGTCCATGTAGTGAATGCCAAGCATGTATAGTGCACAAGTAGTTTGTAACTTTGTGCAAACACCACTCCTTTGACTTTGCATCACTACAACTCCATCAACTCCTACACACACCAACTTTTTGGCAATTGTCAACTCATCCATACCTACAATTTCATTCAAAGATTTCTTGACTAGTTCAAATAGATTTTGTGATGTTGAATTGTCCTTCATTTTATGAACACAAAGAAGATGAGCTTAGCAAACATGTTTTTCTATAGCATACAAATGCATACAAACCCAAGAAGTATTGTCTACCGCAATAACTTCATCTAAAGGTAATGCAATGAAGTTTGGCTCTTTTACTTTCTCCTTTAAATCTTCCTTTCCACTACAGCAAGACAATTTTCCCATTCCCATCCAGCGTTTACTGACCAATGTGAGAAGGGGAAGTGAGGAGCACCCAAAAAAATGATAAACTATAATATTCTAGGTAGTCTATCATAGGACGCCCTCTAGAAAAAATATGAAAAACAACACTCATCTAAACAGTTTTTGACATATTTACTTCTTCCATTGCTTTTCCAAATTAAGCCTCAAGTGTACCTTGACATGCAACAAGCTTCGACATTCTTTGCTTATGCTATTCATATTCTGCGGCATACTTAACATGAAGACATTCTTCCTTTGATTTTCATCATACGACTGATTGTTCCTTTTTGTCTATGATTTTTTTTTCATAAATTTTACCGATATGTTTTTCTATAGTGTCAAGCTTTAGCTGCAACTTCTTGTCTCTTCCACATTTCCAACTACAAATCGTACACTTGCATTTTGTTGCACTTTCAATATCGTTTGCTTTCCCCATTGGTACAATGAATGGGTACTTTGACAACCAACCAAGTTGAAAATTCCTTGTCATTTCCCACTCGCGCCCCATTTTTTATTTGTCTTTTCTTTTCTTGCTACCAACATCATCCTGATCCAAGTCAATTACCTCATTCTGGCTAACCAGGGTATCCCTTGGAACATCTTCTGTGATATTTCCATCCTCATTTGATACATTTTGATTTAACTCAATGACAATCTCACCTTGACCTTCCAGTGAAGGTGAGGTATTGTGAATGCCTTCTTCATTAATATTTGGTGGAAGAGTTGATGATGTAGCTCCATCTTGATCTGATGGATCAAAAGCATTGCCAATTCCAAAGTAAGAATGTATGGTACCTCTACGTTTTGGGTGTTTTGATGGCCTCCCAGTTCTTTCACTACCCTAAGGAGTCTTACCCTTGTTGCTCAACATATTGATCTCTCACTTTGAATAAAATCTAGAAAAAATATCTTCTTATTTAAGAAGGACAAAGAATATAGATCACATTCCCTACTTAATATCATCTTTAAGATTGAACCAAGAATGGAAAAAACCAAGAATGGAAAAGGGATAAAGAAAACTTATTATTATAACTAATAACACTATGAAGAAATGATCACAAGCACCTTTAAGTCTACGTTTTCGGCTTTCGCTGACTTTTGAATCAAGAACCTCAAAATTGAACAAAATGTGCAAGAATAAGTGATAGTTTCGATTGTATTTATATCAATCCATATTTGGTGAATTCCACAGGATTTTTAAATGGTATATTAAAAATTTGGAAAATCTTGCGTGCTTATACAATGATACGTTGTAATTTTCAAGGTGAAATGTGTCATCAAATGTAATTATTTTTTATTTTATTGACGAAATAGGTCCTCATAAGCAACTATTTATAAATTTTAATTGGTGAAATGGGTCTTCACAAGCAACTATTTGTAAATTTTAATTGGTGAAGTGGGGCCTGATACAATGTTGTTTTAATAGTATTAGCGAATATGTAGGTGTTTTATTACATGCTTCTGAGATTCCAGGTGAAAATATTAATCGGTCCATTTGAAATGTGTTGTTTGTTATGGAAAATTTGTTCCTTAAATATGCCTCATAAAAAAAAATCGTTGGAGAATGGGACTTGCATTGGACCAATAGTTCGTAAAATTTGAGCGATTTGGACACCTTGTTGGGTGTGATTAAATTTCCAATTTCAACTTGGTCAATTTCTAGAATTCGCCACTAAAGTTTTCCCTACTAAGTGACTATAATGCAGAACCTTTTGTCCTGGCATATAATCAATAAATATAATACCATTTTTATTTATCTTTATTTGTTGATAATATGTGCCTTCAACAACGACTGATCTAGTGGGATACTCATGTCCATCACCATCTATCATTGATTCCACCAATTTGCATTTTGGTTGTGTACATCTTAGTAGATAGTAATCTACACCTGCATTGTCAGGATCTGCAACGACAATGAAAATATCTTATGTGCACACCATGTAGTAAACACGTGTTAATATATGATCAAATTAGAGTTTAACTTCAAACCATTTAAATATTTAGGTAAAAATTCTCAACTTAGGTAGAATATTTAAATCAATTTTAAGTTAAAATTTAATTTAAAGTTTAAAATTTACCTATAACAACTAAATCATATACATGTTTGTAATCAACTGAATATAGAGGATCATAGACATTGACAATGTCATTATCTTCAAAAGGAGGAATTGATACTAATTGTTTTAATTCCCATTGTGAAACATACCCAACTCTAATATTCTCACATTGTAGAGTATTTCCATTGGTCTCAATGCAATCAACATAAAAACATGATTTTTCTCTCACTTGAATTGCAAAAGGCTTGCTATGTCTTGTTGTCGTGATTTGATGCAAACTTCTAATACCATTAATTGTTTGACAATTATAAGAATTTGGTTGATCAATATCTATAAATTTCAAATATCCAATCAAGTGTATATATTTATTTGAAAATTTAATTCATGTACAATTTGAAATTCAAATAACAAATTCAATTATATACCTTTAACTTCCCAAAAATAGCATGTAATGTATATTGAGTTATGAGCACCAAAATGACTTTTGCACCATTCAATAATTTCATTTGCATTTTGTATGGCATTACCTACAAGTTCATGTTGGTGAAATGTCTAGTTAAGAGGTTTAAGAATTTAAAGTTTTAGAATTTAATTTTTTTTATTCCATATGGTGTTACCTGCAAGTTCATGTTGGCAAAGTGCACGCTTCACACATTCTCCTCCATCATGCTCTCATTTTCCATGTCCACTCTTATAAAAATTCCATAAAAAATTTGTGTCACATCTAGCATGTTGTTGGCTTAACCAATTAAAATCTTTTGTAGACTTAAATTATCTTGTGAAGTTACAAACAATTTCATTCAAACCAAATTAGTAAAAAATTCCACATTTTATACGAAAATATGGATTTTGGGTCATCTAAATGTAAGGGAAACATCCACTTAGGCTATAAGTTCTCCAATAAAAAGATGTTCTCCAGATCTAAGCTCCAAACCCCAGTTTATAACTATCTCATACTGTGGCCAAATTGAGTGAAATAAAAGCTAGATCTAAATTTATTGAGCATTATAAACTCAATAGTGAGCTTAGATTTGCACCAGCATGCTCCAAAATGAACCTGTAATGCAAATTCACAAAGAGAAAACCCCAAATCTGGTATTTCAATCAAGTTTTTTATTCTTCAACTCATCATTTGATGCAAGAGAAGAGTATACTCAACTTTTCAAGATCCACCAAGATTCGCACCAAAGAAAAAACTCAAATCTAATTATCTCTCAAATCTGAGAAGGGGCTTGCATATCTAAAGCTCTGATACCATGTTAGAGTCACTCAAGAACTCAAGCCTTCAAGATCACCTACAAAACCAAAAATAACCTTCTACAAAAGAGAAAAGAAAGAGCATAAATTTGTAATAATGGATGCAATATTACAAGATTGAGTATGATAATGTACATGAGATGCCTTGCTTATAAAAGGAAAGTGGGATATAGTATTAGATAAGATTGTGACATGTGTCTTAATTCTATGTTATGAGACAACTAACTTGACAAAAAAAAAAAATATAAGATAGGATAAAATTTTATCTAAACAACTAAAACTTCTAGAATATCACCTAAGTAAACTTAGCATGTGAATAAGTCCCCTTGCTAGGAATTAGTTAGGTACGAGACATTCATTCACACCAACACTTTATAGCTTAGACAAGTGAAGGTGGAGAGTGGGTTACCCTCTCCTTTTGGATGTTTGGCATTATTCATTTTCATCTACAGATTATACCTCACAATACTCTTGGGGTATATGGAAAATACCCCTAGTTGAGCTTGTAAAGCCTAGTGGAAAATTTTTGGCCATCTTTTCTTGTGGTGTCCTTATACCTATAAGGATTGATAATCCCACTTGAGTAGGCTTATTCATGTGTCTTACATGTTTGAATTTTTAAAAACACATTCTTCACTTGAAACCAAAAGGGGACACAAAATCCAAATTGAGCCATAGAAATTTGTCTTTTTCCTTATATCTTTGTGTGTTTCTAATCTTTGAAAAAAAATCAAAAACTCAAAAATCATTAAAAATCAAAACATTACAAAACAAAACAAAAATCAAAGGTAAAATATCAAAATATCAAATAAACAGACTTGAAACAGGTCTTTCATTAGCATTATTTCATTGGATATTTTTGTAAGATTTCGAGTAGACTATTTTTTGTAGCTTATCATATCATTATCAAAGTTCAAACTGGATCTCCCATATTTTCTCTTTATCTTATACCATTTGTGGATGTACCAACTTGAGAGCTTCAAAGCTACTCTTGAGTTGGAAACCTCCACTCTTTATCAAGTTTTTTTGGACATGTCCTCATTTTTTGTTGTGTCAGCATAGTAATTAGTTTTAGGTTTCTTAATGATTGCTAGAGGCGTTGTTTGATGTTTTTGATGAGCTTTTTCATTTTGGTACCTCCAAATATCATTCCTAATCGGGTTCTATATTTTTCACTTTTTTGGTTGGTTGTGCGGGAAATATTTATTAATTAAAAAATTAATTTTAAGTTGTCAAAAAAGAAAAAGTTAAAAGGAAACTTAAATTAATTATTTTAAATGTGTGCAAAAGTGACTTAAGCTAATTAAATTAATAAAGTTTTTTTTTTAGGAAAAAGGCAAAAGGCCTGTAGATATATTAATAATAATAAAATTTACAATAGGTAGTAATTTATATGATCCCAAAAACACCTTTACAACAAAAAATTATCTACAAACCCCTGATTTGATGTTGAAAATGGACTGATTATACAAAATATTCAGAAACTCACAACAAAATGCTTGTTTTTACAGCCTGAAACTTAGATAGATTTAGGCATGAAGAAAGAAATACAAACTAAACACCCCTACATGGCCCGTGGACTGAATTCTCTCCTAGGACTTCCTGTGCTATTAAGATCATGTCTGGATTAGGACCCTGCACCCTTCTTTCTCGAGCCAAATATGATTTGTATTTTTTGAATCTCCTGCTCTAGAACTTGGTGCTCTGGAATCTATTGCTCCAGAACTTTGGCATCGACACCAACATTGTACTTGTCCTTAACATTTTCAATATAAAAATAATAGGCTTGTATCTTACGGATCTAATTCTACTATTGCTTAATAAGGTCCTACTGCTTTGATATCATTGAAATATCTCTAGCCAAAACTAAATTGTGTTTTCTGAATTTTTCGCTCCAGAACTTGGTGCTTCGGAAATTGTTGCTCCAGAAATTCATCAAAAACTTTCCTTGTAAACTTTTCAACTGTTGCTTGTGGCTGAAGTCATGGCTTCCTTAACAACTATTTTAGCAACTTTTGAATATGCTTGCAATTCTATGTCGTTATACACAACAATTTATTTCCCATCATAGCCCATATTTGCCAACTTGTCTGCCATGCCATTACCCTCTCTGTAAGTGTGTGAGATGATAAAAGCTTGAATCTTGTCCAAAGAAAACTAGATTTTCTATAGAAAATATTTCAAACACCAACTATGTACCTTTCTCTCCTTGCAGACATTAATTATAATTAAGGAATCCCCCTCACTATGTATTTGTGCAATACCCAATTTGAGGGAAATTTCCAATCCTGCCAAAACTGCTTGAGCCTCAGCCACATTATTCATGCCCACTGGAAATGAAAATGAACTAACCACTATTACTGATCCCAAAGAGTCTCAGATATAAATTCTTTCCCCTGAGATTCCCTCTTGAAGCATGATCAAAGTTAAGTTTGAAAAAATCAGAACATGGGGGCTTCCATTTGATTTCTTTTCTATTCACCTTCACTTTGCTATTTTGATGTAAACCTCCTGCAAACGACAAAATTATGTTCTTCCAGCTTTTCAAAATAGAGTCATCCCAACTTGAGAACAGGGAGGGTGTGTTCTTAAGTTTCAAAACATAAGCATTAACCACTTCTGAAACTACTTTTTCAATCTTAACTTTGACGACCTCAATTGAAGAACTTGATTTCCTGAAAATGCGTAAGTTGTGTTCCCACCATTTATTCCATATTACTAGTGGTGGAATAACTTCCCCTATAGCTGCAAAAAAAGAGGTTTTACACAATAATAGCTAGCTCTAGAAGATGTCCCAAATAGAATTTGGTAAAGGATTGCATAAGTTCAGCTTGCTCTTTACGAACATCCAACATTCTTGCGCAAAACTGCATTGTACAAACAAATGGTCTACATTCTCCAAATCTTCCTCACATAAAGGACACTTGAAAGGATCAACAATTATCAGTTTAGTTAAGTGGTCACTCAATAAGATTCTCTTTCACAAAGCTAACCATGTAAAACTCCCATCTTTTGGAAGAATCTTATTGTTCTAGCAAAATGAATAAGCCCTCTATGAAACCAACTGATCTCTATGTTGGATTAGAGCTTTATATCCTTGCTTCACAGAGTGGGAGCCCACAAAATCTTATTAGGCTTCCTCGAAATGAACACAATTCTACTTTTTAGAATGCCTTGAAGCAAAGAAAATTGATTGGTAGAAAGAGATGAATCATAATGCTTTTTCTAGATTATTTTACCCATTAGGCCTTCTGTTGAATGTACATAATCTAGAAAATTTCCACCCCATTCCCTTGACAATATAGCCTTACCTAATGTAATTCTTGAATTTTTTCCAAAGGGAGGTTACCATTCCACGAGTCCTTCCAAAACTTCACGCTTTTCCCATCATGAATTTCCCATGTAATGAATGAAGTAATAATCAACCTACATGACGTCAAGAAAATTCACATGGTTGATCCTAAAGGCGGGTTTGAAATGGTAAGAATCCTTAAGGGGTTTGGAGTGTCAAGATATTTAGCCTACATTAGCTTGAACCATTGCGATTCAAGTTTTGTGTACATTTTCCAAACTAACTTGGCCCCAAATGCCTTATTCCTGATTGAGACATTGTGGATACCTACTCCTCCTTGAGACTTTTCCTATGCCATGTTGTCCAAGGATATTAGAGGCACTTTTTTGCAATCATTCATATTACCCTTCCATAGAAAATTTCTAATAATGCTCTCAATTTCAAGGATAACAGTCTTTGGAGCCTTGAGAACCGCTAGAAAATAGTTAGGGATTGTAGATAATATTGAATTTATTAAAAGGATTCTACCAGATAATGATAACCATCGTGCCTTCCACATTAGAATCCTTGCCTTTAATCTCTCTATTACTTTAACCCAAAAAATAGCTTTATTTGGACCTTTGAAAAAAGGAATACCCAGGTACGCACATGGCAACTTTGCTTGCTTAAACCCCAATATTTTAATTATCTTATTTTTTATAACCTCTTTTGTGCTGAAAACATAAATGTTGGACTTGGAGGCATTAACTTTCTAACCTGATATTGAGCAATACATGTCAAACACTTGTTTGATTTGAATGGCTTCATCCACAATTGATCTACCAAAACATATGGTATCATCTACAAACAGAGAATGAGTTATTGAATTGTTTATGTTTGAAATAGTAATTCCTCCCCAAAGTCCCAAGCTCTGTTTATAAGAAATTAGTCTACTGAGCGCCTCAACCATTATAATGAATAGGAAGGGGGATAATGGGTCCCCTTGTCTCACTCCTTGTGATGTTGCAAAGAAGCCCATAGGTGAACCATTGAGGATGATAGAAAAAATTTCTCCTAAAAAACAAGATCTAACCCATCTATGCCATTTTCCTTTGAATCCAAATTTCTCAAGAACTTTGTTAAGGAAATCCCAATCTACTCTATCGTAAGCCTTCAACATGTCTAGCTTAACAATGAAAGAAGGTAAACAATCAGAATAAATTGAGTGAAGGGCCTCGTGCGCTATTAATTTTCCTTCAAACATTTCACGACCTGGGACAAAGCTTCCCTACTCCTAAGAGATAATATTTGGAATAAGAGGTTGCAATCTGAGGTATATGGCCTTGGTAAAGGTCCTATAGACAGTGTTGCCAAAGGTTTTAGGGTTTTTTATTTTTGGAATGATTGCAATATTTGTCACATTGAACTGCCTAAGCATGGAACCAATTCTTTTTTATTCTTCTAGAGCCCACAATAGATCTTAGCACAAAAAATCCCAGCCTTTTTGAAAAAATATTGTTGTAAATCCATCCTGACCTGGTGCCTTATCTGGAGGCAATGAAAAAACAACACCTTTAACTTCCTCCAAGGTAAAAGGTTTGAGTAGGGCATCATTATCCTCATATCGAACTAGAGAAGGAATAACCTCAAGAATCTCATCTTCATCTTTCCTGCGTTGATCATCTTTGCCTTGTGGGGCTGATAGAAGTTCATAAAAGAATCTCAGCTACTCTCTTAATATCTTCTTCTGATGTTAGCCAGGTACCTAAGGCCATCTCTTGAATTGAAAATATTGCTGAAGTAGCTCTTTTTATCTATGTGGAAGCATGAAAATACTTTGTATTTTTTTCACCCTCTTTGAGCCATAGTTCTCGTGATTTCTGGCACCAATATATTTCTTCCCTAGTACATAACTCTTGCCAATCCATTTGCAATTTTTTTTGCTTCTCAAACAAATTACCATCTAATCCATTTTGAATAAGCTTCTCATGAATTGTTGATCTCTTTGAAAATGACCTCTTTCTACTGGAAAATATTTTTAAACACTTGTTCATTCCATACTTTTATTTGTTGTTTGACATGTTTTAATTTTTGATAAAGTTGATACATTTACGAACCTTGTTCAAACAAAGCATTTATCCATCATTGATGCAACAAAGGCAAAAACTGTGGGTGCCTGAACCACATGCTTTCAAGTTTGAAGGATGATTTTCCTTTAGGAAGGAGACATTTGATATATGCAAAGTGATCACATAATTATCAGAGCCAACAAGAGGTAGGATTTCATATTCCAAACCTTGCTGCCCTAAAAACCAGTTTGGAGATACCAAAAACCTATCTAATCTTTCAGCAATTTGTAAGAAACCTTTTCTACGATTCGTCCAAGTGTACTTCCCTTTGGATGGCACAATGTCTTTTAGGGCATTAGTGAGAATGAAAGAATTGAAATATTCAATCACTCTCAATGGCGAACTAATACCTCCAACTTTTTCCTGTAGTGAAACAATGGCATTAAAATCTCCTCCCAAAATGACTTTTACGTCACCCATGCCATTTAAGACATGAGTTATTTCATCCCACAACTCTTTCTTGTCAATTGTTGAATTAGGCCCATAAATATTAAACAACCAATACTTTAGGCTAAATTTAGAAACCTTAATCAACTACCAATTAGACTCATTCCTTGTTGAAATAACATTTACTGTCTTAGGGTTCCACTAAGTTGCCAGCCCTCCCAAGGCCCCTTGGGCTGGAGAGTAGGTCAATTTCCACCTTGTCCATTTTTGTAGGGAGGTTTCATATGACTATATTGAGAGTTTAGACTCCTGAAGTAAAACAATATCTACTCCACAAGCATCAATTTGATGCTTGATACGAGCTCTCTTGTCAAGGGCATTTATACCCCTCACATTCCATGAAATGACCTTCATTGTGCTCAAGGAGAGCAGCAAGCTCTCGTCGGGCGTTTGTTTGGAATAGAGTCATAGATGGTTTTCTGAACCCCTGCTTCAATCTCCTCTTTCAGCTTAGCCAAATTGGATTTCCTTCCCCACTTCCCTAGAGGCTTCTTCATAATTGCTTGAGAAGGAGTCTAACATATGGTCAATATCTTTGAGTAATTGTATTATGCTTCTTCCTGATCTACTAAGCAAGACTCGGCTTGCTGCAGATGTTGATCTAAATCTTCATGAGTACATTGGTCTAACCCATTACCTTCATAAGTTATCCCTTTTTTCCTCCAATCCACCTTATGCTTTGTTACCCCCACTATACTGTCCTCTTGAGCCGCTACACCTCCCCCCCAACCCTCCTCAGCTACCAACTCCTCTGTTATTTCATCATACATTTGTGAACCTACTGATATTAAGAATTGTTCTGCTAGCAAATCCAACTCATCTATTTTATCAAGTTGAGTAGTTTGAATCAATGTAGATGAGTTTTGAGACAAGAGAGTAGGACAAACACCCCTATGTTTGTTTGATGACACATCCTGGGGCTTTGAGCAATCTTCAAACATCAATTTTCTCGCAATAATGTCCAAATGTTGTTGTGAAACTTGGGGAAGAGAAGGTGAATATAGGTTAAGACAATAATCCATGTATATTCGCATCAAGAAAACCTTCTTCTCACTGGCTTGCAGAGAGATCAATACAATCTTTTTCAGCTTAGACGACCCTCTTATCTCCAGATTGCTCTTTATCTTCTTCTCACACCAAGTCCCCTTGCTGACATGCTTCACACTTTCTGATATTGATTTATCATCTAGTGATGAGGCAAGATCTCTTGTAGCAACACTAGTCTGCTACCCACAATTTGAATCATCATGATCAAGCCTAGTCTGACAATTTATAGGCTTATTCCCTAACACATGATAGTTTGCACAAGCATTATCAAGGGTTTCCAAAATGATATTTTGAACCCATTTCCCAAATTTCAATGCCAGATGGATTTGTTGAGGCAAATCTTTTGAGATATCAAGTAATACACAAACCCTAACTGGCATTGAAGGGTTTTGAAAAAAATTATGGTAATGTTTGAGAAAGATTCCTACTTGATTAGTCATGATTTCAATTAAATTCAAAACCTTGTATTCCAAAGGTAAAGCATGCATCTGAAACTAGTAAGGAACAAATCTTAAAGCAAAATCTTGAGGTTTAAAATTTGGAACCCATGGTTGCATGCATAAGCCTAAGCCCTCAAAAATTCAAGATTTAACTTTAAATATAGCGTTGCACCTTTCTTTATTGCAAAAAATTACAACAAAAATCCCCATAGATTTATCTACATAAAAAACTGCTTAGACCCCTTCCCATTCCTCATCCAGTAATTCCTTTAATTTACCTAAATCAAGCCCAGTCAAGTTCACAAACTTACAAATCAATGCTTTGTCTCTGAGATCCTTAACCAAAGTCTGCAATAGATGCTCTTGAAATGCAATCTGTACTATGCCCTTTCGATTCGCTTGGGAATCCCTTTGACCATCTCCCCCTTCCTCTATTGTATTGATATGCTCATTCTGCACTGAATGGGTGGGCTCTTTTCATTTCCAAATTTGCTTTCGAGATTTCCTTCTTGGGACATTTCTCCTTTTTTTCCTCTTGGAACCCTTATTTTTGGTTTTTTTGCCCTGCTTAGGTAGTGATCCTGTAATGGTCCTCTGGACTTGCTTCTTCTCAAGCGGTCCCTTTCCTTTTTCATTTTGGTTCTCCTTATTTGTATTATTATCTAGTACATCCTTTTGAATCCCTTGATGCCAAGAATTTTGTAAAGCCTCTTTTTTAAAATTATATTGTATTTTCCTTTGTTGATTTCTCGGGCCGACTCAGAGTAGCGCCTGCCAGAGGACTCCTAGGGTTGTTCAAATCTTTTGGACAATGCATGACAATCCTACACCAGCCGACTTCTTGTGTGATTGGGTGAAATAAGAATTAATCTTTTAAAAAAGAGTTAAATTAAAAAAAATTATGGAGGATTTCAAGAAAGGTAATGGGGAGTTACAAATTGAAAAGAATAAAAGTGTTTTGGAGTTCTTTTGACAGGCATCCTAGTTTTGGTTTTTGGAGATCAAGTAATTGTTGGTTGAACAGACTTCACCACAGCCTTTTGGAGGATGAAAACCCTCTGGAAGATCAATTTTGGTGGTGATATTATTCTCCCTGACTGGTGCTAGTGAAATCATTCAGATTTTGCATCTCGAATGAACAAATGAAATTAATGAAATTCAGGAAGTCTTGTCCCAAATTGAATTTTTGAGTTTTACAAATTGAATATGGGTGACAAGAGGGACTACATAAGAAAAATGATTATTATTATTTGTTGACATCGGGCTTTATCAATACCATTTACAGAGTTATTAAGGTCATACCAATATTTATTTCCAATATTAGTAGGGTCGTACAAAGGGGCCTCCTATAGAAATGTGATTTATTGGTTGTGTTATTGTTGTGTATATCTAAGAGTATAGACAATTATATAGTATGAGGAATTAAGCGACTTGAAATTGGGTGAGGTTTGATAGTTTAAATCTCAACTAGGGGAGAGCACCCTAACTTTGCGCTTCTCAAAATCTTGTGGAAATTTCAAAGAATTCTCAATTTTTTACAGCATCTTGTTTGGCAACGCCCCTACTTATAACTAAGGTTTCAAGGCCACATCAAAATGCTTTTTGTCGAGGTGTCCAAAAAGGTCCCAAAAAAAAGTGAAATCGATACTTGTGCACTAAATCATGTTTTATTGGTGTGCTGATGTGGCATCACATGATTTGTTACTTTTTAAATCTAAGAAATACATATTATTCAATTATTGGTAGTTATCATCAACACTAACAACTTTAAAGTCACAACAATTGATTTAATATTGTTAAAAATATTGAACATTAAATCAACAAATACTATAGCCACTATTGAAATATGCTCGACAAGTGGATCCTTTCCCCTACACTTAATTTGTCTCACTCGAGCCGACCATACAACAGGTGCTGCCACATAAAGGAGTCGACGTTGAATTACTTAGAATATATTAAATATATGAAATATTTATATCGAAAATCTTAGCTTCAATTTAAGCCACCGCACTCTATTGAAGCTGATGAAAGTTGACATCGAAGATAGCAACTAAAAGGTTTGCACCAAACTTTGTGTGCCTATGGTACAGTACTGAATATTTTATTTGGGATGTCAAAACAGTTACCTTGACACTGTACTTCCAACTGATCGTGATTCCTTGGTGTAAGGAAATTAGTTGTCAGAGGTGATATGTGGAAGGAAATGAATAGCCTTTTGGTATTTTCAGCTCAGCACCATCTTCTATGTGTGATGGTTTTACTGTTACTGAAAAATATTATTAAATGATAATCTTCTAAGATGTATATCACCTGTAAATTCAATTGTAAGAAAGAATTTTCCCATTCTGTGCTTGTGATATCTATTGTGCTATATTTGAGAAGTGTGGGAAAAACCATATATAAATATTCTGCGTAAACCGTTTATCATGTTTTGAAAACCATCTGATTGCAAGCTCATAATAGCATACAGTCAAACTGTTTGATGAAATGTCGGGCACAAGAAATTGTGAAACTCAAAAAAAAAAAATTGACACGTAATTTTATACAGAAATTGAGCTCAAGTACACTTTATCAATCTTGATCTCTATCATATTGCTTCGACTCACAAGCCTAGTTCAAGTAAGAATCTATCATTGTCAATAAAATATCATTATCATCATTTGCAGATTTAGCTTAACTTTGATGTACTTTATTTTTGAGCAACAAGTATCAAATTGTTGAAATCAAATCCTATTTTACCTAAAGTCTTATGTCGTATATGCCAATCACAAGATCTCAATATAAGAAAAGCACGGAATCTATCAAGAGGAATCAAACATTCTAACAAGGAATCAAACATTCTAACAAGCATGGGTTTTGATCAATATAAGAAAGGAGAAACTTCAAACCCCACCATTTGCCATAGAGATCTTTCAAGGATACCTTATATAGAGGATGAAGATGCAAAGTGAGAGCCAACATTAGATCTACAAGAACTTGAGTAGGACCTTAAAGCAATGAAAATAATGGAGCATTTATTCAAGTATAATCATGATCATTATCTCTAAATGCTACTTCAATAAGGTGTTAAAATACCATCTCATATTATTGAAAAACAAGCACAAGATATCATAACCTTCTCTACACCTCATACTTTAGGAGAAGAAAGCCAAGTCAACACACCTTAAACATCATTGGAAAAGGTGTCCGCCACCTTCACATATACATCTCAACCTCCACCTATAACATCAAAATTTTAATGGAAAATATATTGAGAGATGCTTCGTGATCAATTTACACCCGAACCATCCAATCTAAATAAGGGTGTCTTAAACATGGAAATTACACCCATTACACCAAGTCAACCTCAACAATATTTCATCCCTACAAGTCAACCTTGACAATATTTCATTTCACCAAGCCAATCCCAACAACATTACATTCCACTAAATCAACATCAACAATATCACATTCCCACAAGTGTACCTCCATTGACACCTACAAATTACTTGACCCAACAAATTCAAGAGTTACAACAAAATATGGCAATTCTATAAATGGGAAATACAAGCACCAAGAAGATGTTCACATTCAAGGACATATGTTCCTATCCTTTTGAAAATTATCTAAACATGACACCCTTTCCTCATAACTTTAAAATGCCAAAATTTAAAAATACAAAGACATGATCCAAGAGAACATATAAGATAATTTTACATATCTTTCCTTGAGGTTGCTCGCAATGATGCATAACTAGTGTGCATCTTTCCTATAATCCTATGGGTCAAGCTTTGATATTTGATTCTTGGTAGAGATTGATTTCACTGCATATCTTGCATTCACAAATGTCAGTATCCATCGTAGTATCATAATTGTAATCATCCATCATAATCACAATAAAGCTTCATAAACATCCATCGCATACATGTGTATCATCATCATCATCATCATCATCATCATTATCATAGATCTAGCTAATCCAATTTGTTGTGAGCTCAATCAAGAAATTATTTTCTTTGGCCAATCTCTCAAGGGGTCACCTTTTCTCCATCCCTCAATTCATTGATGTATACTAGAGCATGTCACTAGCAAAAATTTTCCTATCAATCTTTTTTCCTTGAAACAATGCTATAAAACACATTATATCAAAGAGGGGCCAAAATGCACACCTAAAAATGACTAATGCATTTTCATCTTGTCATTTCATCATTGTCCTTACCATTTATTCTATGTATTTAATTAAGCTAATATTTCCTCCTTTTTCATCCATAATAATTTTAGTTATTTAATTATCTTAATTTTTTCATCATATCTATATTAATTAAATAATTAAAAATATATTTAATTAATTTATCATTCTCTCCAATATTAATTTAATTTAATTTATCTTTGACCCTCTATAATTAAATATTTTTCAAAAATTATTTAATTAGCTAACACTCCTCTTTTAAATAAATTAAAATAATTTATTTATATATTAAATATTTTCTTCTAAAATAAATAAATCAATATTTATTTATCTCACCAACTATCCTCTTGAATTAAATAAAAATATTTATTTAATTATTTTAACCTTCCCTCCATCAAAAATTCAAATTTAACTCTTACCCTATCTTGAATTTTCCTATCTATTGATCTTTCTAGTTAATCTCCACCATTGAACAAATATCAAGTGACATATATAAATACAAAACCTTCATTTGTTCATATCCCCTAGAAACTAGATAACGATTATTATCAAGAGCAATACCAAACTATCATTATCAAGCATTATCAAACACTGTCAAGCATTATCATTTTCAAACAATCAAGTTATCTTTATCATTATCAACCATTATGTATTATTTATATTTGAGCATTTATCATTACCATTGAATCATATTATCATTGTTCTTTCATAGCTATTGTTACTTTGAAGAACAATCCACAATGGAGCAAATCAAAACCTTTGCTATGATGACTGTTAATCTTTTCTAACCTAAGATCTTGAGCTTCATTAAGTGATTGTTGAAGCGTGAATTTTGTACTTATATTGCATTGTTACTATTTGTGATTCACATTCTCATCATCCATAATATGTGATAAGTAAAATAAATCCTAAGTTCACAAAGGAGCTAGGACTCAAGCAAGATTTGGCATTGTTAGATGAGTCCCAACACTCACAATGGTAGAGTTGTCAATTAGCGAGGGTCGCAATGTTTACTGTCAATGATGACATGATTGTCAAAAGAACCATGGGGACTATCAAAAATATTGGTGCCTAATGTGAGTACCATAGACTATCAAAAAATAAGAGGCAAAGTTTATTCCTATCAAGGAGTAGTGAAGGGACAACACAATTAGAGATGTGCCAACCTATAGAGCTCAAGGCCAAAGGACCAAAAGGCACCACTACAATCAAGGCTATTACTAAATTATGTCAACTCACCACTTATGAACACCAAATAAGGGTACAACAATATTAAAAAGTGCCTTCAATCCAATGAAGCAATCCCAACCTTTACAAAGAACCTTGATTTCCACAAACTACCAATATACATACAAACCTTGAACTACATAGAGCATAAATAGGTTGCAATACCTCAATCTTTGCATGAGGAATATTTCATGAACTAAAAATATCTCAAAGCTCCCTTAAACAACTTGCTCCAAAAAAAAAACTACTTCATAGTTTATCTTAGGATTTTTTGTGTCACAAAGTGTAATAGTGCAATCAAATTCAGATTAGAGCACCTTGAAAATTGTACCAACTACAAAATTCAATTAAACAAACACAAACGAACTTAGATGAAGATTAGCTTCCCAAGATCTATTTGAAACAAAAACTTGTACCCTAACTTTTTGAAGCCTCCCAAACTCAATAGTGCAGCTCAAAAAACTACATGATGTGTTGAAACATAACTCACCCAAAACCCAAAAAACTAAGATGTCTCAAAAATTAAAAACATAATAATCTATCTTAGACACCATGGCTTTTATACCATATTAAATTCTAAGAAAAATGAGAAACTACCAAGACCTAACGTAAAAATAATCACTTCCATTCAACAAATATTCTGAAGACCAAAATAATGAAAAAAAAAAGTTTTAAAAATGATAGAAAATGCAAATACACAAGTGAGCTCAAAGCAAGAATGCATAATAAAAAAATTGACAATACACGATAAAGCATGTGAGGTGATTGAATACTAGACAAACACAACTAATAGGAATAACTTCAACTTCCAAAAGTAGGTGAAGAGTTACTTTATAATGACCCACTCTTGGACAATTTACATATGAAAAGCCTCATAAAGAGATGATATATATAAATATTTCTAGTCTTGTCAATTAAACATAAAATACCTCAACCAAAAACTAATAACACCACCTAAATATATTATTGAATTGCCAATAATCATAAATATTTAAAATTTTATTGACCAAAACCATACAAAATGTCTTTACTAAAAACTAATAAGAAAGATATATAATTATAGCCGAATTGACCAAACACAAAGCAAAATGCCTCTATCAAAAACTAGCAACACTACCTAAAATTATTTATTAAAGCACTGACTAAATACGCACAAAATGCCTCTACCAAAAAATATAAAATAGATGTTATTTGAGTGAGAACTATAAATATTAATACTCATCAACCATTCAATAACACTTTAAAATATTGTTACAAACTTATATTCCCAATAAAAATAAATAATATCACTGCACATAAAGCACGAAGCCTTCATTGTAAACGCAATTTTTCCCTCGTTCTCAACTGAGACTCCGGCAACTAAATTAGATTTGTATACTTGTATGCACATGTATACAAACTTACTTGTTCCGAAGCTTAATCAAAAATCTTTATCATTGAAAGAATATGGCAGTGAAAGACGAAAATCATAGGGAAGTATAGCATAAGCTATTTTGGTCATGGTATATTTAAATATGAATTAAGCTCTAATTTAGAGACGGCCATCGACAGCTAAATAATTTAGCAATCAAAACTATTATGGATGAAACGTATTTGCTTATATCTCGCATCTAATATCTATATTTTACTCTGTACATAATTAAAAGAAATGAAGACTACTACATCAATATTGTGAAAATTGAAGATTGAAATATATACACGATAAAAGCATAGGAAATAAAATAACTACCTATTAGATGATACGTTTATAATATATTAGAAGAACAAAATTAAGTACATACTTTGCAGAACGGTAGACTCTGCTAATTATGGAATGATAAAAGAACAAAAAAATGAAGGCATGAGCTAGAAACTCCAGAATCTGTCAACTTGCAGAATAGAGCATGATACTGTGAAATTAACCATATCCATTAATTAATCTGCACCTTGACACTTTGTCTAGTTCATTATCCGTATAGCCTTAGAAATGCCAGGCTTTACAAAATTGAAACAATGATTATTGATGATATAAAGTTGAACCAACCTCTTACTCCAGACTGTATGATCTTCAGTTGAGATTTATTGGGTATAAACATCTTTCAAAGAGGAACTCTGCTTACTTTATGGCTACATATGATATGGTCCATTTGCCATTCATAGGTGATTTTTGTTCCAGGTAAGTATCTTTACATTTGAGGCCTTGTCTGCACCACATAGAGTTCACCGTTCTTAATTACACCTTCAATATCTTGAGGTGATTTATAGAGTTGCTCAATTTCAAATCCAGCTATTGCAATCTTCGATAGTACGGATTGCCTGAAGTTGTGATCAGTTATTAATAAGTCTGAAGAATAGTCAATTGCTCTTTTCTCCTCTTCATCCATGGGCACACTGTCATAGTAAAGAGCACTTAAACATCAAAATATAATACCAGTTTTTCCAAATTTTGTGCCTACAATGTGTATCCAATTTGATATTTATTACTTGCCAAAAAGGACTTGGTAAAAGAGTACCATTGCCTTCGTATCCAAAAACAAAAATTTCTAGGAAAGAGGGATGATTAGATCCACATTTCAGAACATATAACCCCGTATGGCGTTCATACCGTGATTGTTTTCCCAACCATTAACCAAAAATATATGATCTATGATACATCAAAAATTGTAGGTATTCTCCTTTGCAATCTCAGAAATATGTTACTTATGATAGTCTAAACGTGACTTAAGTGTTCTTCTCTGCAATGCTAGATTTTATAATTTTGGTCAGATTATGTAATACAGACCACTCATAACTCCAACTAATACCAGAACGTATAGCCTAAAAAATGCATTCTATGAGAAAAATTAGAATAATTAATGTTGGAACACAAGAAGAGAATGCCGTATAATTATACACTAGAAATGAATAATGTATAAATCCGTACCTGTCATAAAGACCAGCACCAGCATAACCTTCCAGATCTTCACCATTTGAATCAGATCTGAAAATTATTGACCGTTTGATGAAGAGACCTATTGGTTTGCTAGGGTATCCCAATATCTGAGAAGGAATGCAAACAGAAAAACGGTAATGTAAATAGAACTGAAACAAAACTGAAGACTGAGTATCTGTACTCGTATGTTCAGAGTTTCACCTTGGGAGAGTTCAAATCTGACTTTTTTGTAACAAAACTCATGGCTCTACCAGGGTATGCACCAACAAGTGTTTCTCCCAGACCTTTTACAACCTGAAAGACAATATCCAATGGCAAGAAGAATGAAAATCTTGAAACTTATACATAACAATTTAGACAGGACTCATTCAAATGATAGAATGTACCTCAGCATAAATCTCTGACGAGTCTTCTGTTGATGGGTTCACCGTATGAATGACAAATGCATAGTCTGCATTGACTATTTCTTGAACCAAAACAGCCATGCACAGGTCATTATGATCTATTTTTGCCTTTCGAGTACTAAAATAGGCTCTTTCATTCCACTTTGAAGCCCAGACCTGAAAGTAACAAAACAAACAATATACCATTCAAACACAAGGCCAGCACAATTCCTCGTGCCTCTGTTAAAAGGATGTCATGATAATGAAAGTAGTAGCAGATTATATGTTTTAAATGTAAAAGGGATGATGTGGATTGAGGAAATAGATATTAGAAAAGAATATTTAAGTTGGTACTTATCAACACTAAACATACTTCCCCGGCAATGGCCATTCATCCAAACCTAGAATTTTTTATATGAATGGCCACTGAAATCCACAGCCTTTTGATCGACTACATCATAACATTATCAATTCCAAGGAAAAAGGATAGTGCACAAGAAATGACTAGGCATATTACTAGGAATATTGCTTGTGAAATCTAACGACAGATAATAATTTTCATCATTACACGTGGTACCCTAAAGGATGTCATGTGGAATCTCAACAAACCTTCCAAAAATAGCTAGCAGATGTCAAATACAATTTAGTCATCAGGCTACCAGATCTTTGCATAATTATTAATTTAAATTTCGCAAGCATTAGTTTCTGCATATTTTACAGAAGCCTATGATTTTCAACAGTATGGATTATCTTATCAGTCAGATAAGAGTGCTTAATGGATAGAAACAAAGATTCAAATTCAGACAAAGAAAGATATAACATTTTTCTGTAATAACTTTTTTTTAAAAGGAAGATGAGCTCATGTCACTTCCTTTGCTCTCCCTGTAAAGTGTAGCAGATTTGTCTGTAATCCTCTCCCTGTTTCAATTCAGAATTGCCATCACAGAGCCTTTAATCACTGCTCTTCTTCAAACTTCTATATGCCGTTACCTTTGTCATATCTTTCTACAAGTTACTCTTGACTGTCAATTTCACCCTTACTATCTATTGCTTTGCTGGATCACAATGCCTGATGCAATGTGCCCCACATTGTGTTTTTTTTTTTAATCAGTAGCAAGGTATCTTATTTTGAACAAGAATCTTTGATGAGAGTTTGATTTAGATTAGGAGAATTAGAGTTCAATTTAGATTAGCTATCTTTTCTGATTTCAACACTAGAAACTTTTCTATAATGACTGCTGATTTGAAAGTGAATGTAATCTGCTCAGGGAGGAATCAAATGTAATGATAGCTATATCAGCTGAATGCAAGAGTGGCTGTATGAGTTCAATGTAATAAGTTGTATCAGCTGATTCAAAAGATATATGCTCTAAATAAGCAGGGATAATTGAATATCTTCTTTTCCTTTGTCTGTTTTCATCATGCTCTGTTTTCTGCTACAAACCAGTTAATGTGACTTTTTACCATTTGTAGTATACGAATCCACTCATTGTCTTGATCAACTATTGATCAGAGAGCAAGAGTTTAAGAACAGCTCTTAGAGAATAATTAGGTCCAAAGCTGCTAAAGAAACTGCATCAATTTGGTATTAGAGAATCTAGAGGACTCACCTATTGGGAAGCAGCTCAAAGAGGAGTTACTGTAAATTGGGGCAGGAGAGATGGGAGGAGTCGTAAAGAGTGTAGAACTCTTGGTGAAGATTTGATGAGAAGATTGCAAACCATAAAGATCAGATTGCAACATAAAGAATCTAGGAATGAACCAGACAAGCAAGGGCAACAGTACAAGGAGTACATCTGTTAGAGCAGTCAATTAAAGTAGTGCCCAAGTCAGGATCAAGGGGGAAAGCAGATGTACCATATTATGCAAGGGTGTTCAACCCCAAATCATTTATAGATTAGCTTCAAGAGTTACATAAATACTTTGTGATGGAGGATGTTGAAAAATTTGAACCTGGTAGGGTGATAGTTGCGATTTTGCAATTGCTTAAATTGAAGTTTCATGGACTTCTATGGTTGTGTACCTTCAAACCAAAACGAGACAAGATAAAGAGAAAAATAGGTTTTGGCCTAAGATGTTGAAATATCAAAAAGCAAGGTTTCTGCCATCTGGTTATCAACAAAATTTATAGCATTCCAGAATCTGAAACCAAAAGAGCACTCAATACAAGCCTACCAGAGTGTTCTAGGTTGCAAATTACAACTTGCACACAAGAAGAGGAGCAAGCAGCATCAAATATGTGAATGGCTTCCACTACTAGACCCAAGATGAATTCACAATGGTCAAGTTGCACTCAGTAAATGAGGTTTTTCAATGTACCTTAAGGGTGGGGAAAGATCAAATGGAAAAGGTAAAATGGTGAGCACAAAGATGAGTGGTTCTTTGAATTGAGGAAAGGGAAGTTCATCTAAACCTACAATAGGAGAGGAGCTATAGGAATGCCAAAATATGAATCCTAACTTTAGAGTAAAGTGGGGAACAACCAATCATTTGGTTACCATAAGATTTTAAGATGCTTTATAAGGTTAGTATCCCTACGACTGTCCTACTCCTCACAATGTCAAAATTGCAAATAGATTAATGGTTTAAGTGATAAGGATGGTTAAGCAATGCTTCTTTAAGTATCTCAACACCTTCATAGTTTGGAGTCTTGTGGTCCCTGCTAATGTATGCACAGAAATTTTGAGGGTCAAAAATCATCAATGAGACCACTCTATCAAGTTATTTTTCAATGGGACTTTCTTCTGAAGAAGTTACTTTACAATGGGACTTTCTTCTGAGGTGCCCAAAATGTCAAATGTAGAAAGTGCCTCAACATGTAGTAGATAAAATTTAAATTCCATGCATTTATGTCCGGTGCATATTTTTCATCACAATTGTAGAACCACCCTTTCTTGTCTACAAGCTGCCATCTCCTCATGAGGTAGGTGCTTGATTGGTGGTGGTTGGGTGCTTTGATTTGGTATTTGTTGGAATAGTTGTGGAGTTCTGACTTGCAGTGGTTTATATGCACAGCTTAGGGTGGTATTATTATCCTCTACTAATTTAGCCGATCCAATAGCTTCCACCAAAGGTGATGGATTTAAACATTTTGACTTCAAAACAAATGCCTTCCTTCAAGCCACTGAGAAGGCAACTTTTTAAAAAAGCATTATCTAGCCTACTTGTCCACTTTGCCAATTTTTCAAACTGCATCTAGTAGTCATAAGCAAAGTTTTTTTTTTATCTTAATTAAGTCAATGCCCTTGTGAAGTCTTCCTATTCACTTGGGCCAAATCAAGTGGACGGCTATTCACAAGATCTATTCCATGTGAGTGCACCATATGCTTTCTCCAACTATTGATACCATTGGATAGCTTCATGTTCCAAGTTGAATGAAGCTATGGGCGACTCTTGAGCTATGGGAATTTGATTGAAAGAAAAGTAATGCTATGCTCTATACAACCAACTTACAAGGTCATCAACATTAAATTTAGGGGAGTCTAGATGAGGTGTACATTGTGTCCCTCCATGACACGATCTACTCAAAGAGTGTCATCTCATGTTAGAACTGTGTCCCATAGATGATTCTCCACTCTATTGGAATTGTTTGCCCATCGTATTATATTTGGCATTAAGTCTACTTAAATGGAAGCTTTCAAGGTCAACTTAATCGAATTTGCCCGACTTGGACAATTGTTAAGAGTATAGTAGACTACATTGAATGTTTTGTTGACTTCCTCATCCAACGTTTCCAAGCAAAGGTTTATAGAGTCATCCATATTTTGATTTCTATGGGCACCACCCATATTGATCACTCAAGGGGTCTATCAAAGAGGCTACTAGGGAGTTACACCAAAATGGTCACAATGACAAGAGAATCAAATTGGGTTAGGTGGCAAATGGGTAGCAAAATCAGCACAAACTTAGTACAATATAGCCCTAAGGAGGTCTACTTTATCATAAAAGCTCGCAATTTGTGAGATATTTGTTGTTGAAGTTTTAGACTTTAGATTGTATAGGAGCAGAACATCTAAGACTCAACCATTATAGTAATTCAATTTTGAATTTGTGATTCACTAACCCACTATCTCATTATACTTATGTACTCATCACTACAACAGTTTGCTCAAACCTATGTGAGTTGCTCAGATTACCAATTATTGACCAAATATACCCAGATCTATTCACGGCTAGAATTTATGCAAGGAGTTTCTAGGCTAGGGCATCTCTAGTCTATAGGTTCTTTGATATAGTTATCATGTTTGTTAATGGTGAACTAGCACAATATTTCAAATCTGACTAAAAAGGGTTCCATCAGATCTCGTTTGAGTTGTTCTCTATTTTGGCAAGACCTATCAAGACCTCAATAACCAATACTTTGCTATGTTTACTCCTTTATCTGATAAACTACTACATGCATAAATGAATATAAATAACAGCTCATACTAGATAGAATAAGAAAAGTATATATATATATATATATATATATATATATATATATATATTCTTGTGAAGTTTTTACACAGAAGTAGACTAAGGATGATCAGCCAAGGATCAAACTACTTTCCTTAGCTACAAGAAACCTATTTAAAGAGCTTGATGGTCCAAGCAGAACACAACCATCTAAGACTACTAAAAACTAACTCCTGACAACTAACCACAAGCTAACAATGTAAAACCATATTAACAAGACATAACAAAGTTATTTTATGCTAACTACACCATCCCCTCGTCCACCCACCACAACCCCCCTCACCTTCCTCCCCAACAAAAAAAAAGTTGAATTCCTAGCTGACAAGTGGAGAATAACAAGAGATCAAGTAATATCAGGTAAAGTTATCCAAACTCATGATGGCATTGGAGAGGAAGAACCTCCAAGTTGATAATGTCCTTAGCCAAAATAGCCTAATCATAACCTAACGTTCCACAACAAGTGAACATTCCATAATGAAAAATGGACAAAAATGCTATAAATGTTGAGCTTCTAGCACGATGAACTAGAAATCAGCAATGGTGGCTATAGCTAGAACTAGAGAGGAAAACTTATAACATATACTTTGAGCATCAACATATCTGAAATGTAAGGTATTGTATAGAGAATGTAGTCATCAGTGACCATATTCAATGAATCGTGTTGGAAGAACAAACAAACAAACAACAAACAGTCATATCTAAATGCGCATTGGAATCTGAAAATATTTCAACAAGCTGATCACTGAATCTAGATGATATTTTAGGCACTTTTGAATCATTCACATTAGGAAAATCTTGTTCCATTTTCCCAAAGGCAAGGGACATGCCTTCTCCCAACTCACCAGCCTATTGAAATAAGTCCCTCGTTTTATCAATCCCATAGTTTGAGGAAGAGCCAATTGCATAAGGCTGTAAGGATGTAATGGAAAATGCAATGAGTGTTTCAGAGTGGAATGAAAAGTACCAAACTAGACAACAGCAACAGGGGATTGATCAAATTGAACACTAGTTGAACAAATGCTAGAGGGCCATACATAAATAGCAAAGGAGTAGAAATGACCAGACCGTATATCAATAGTAGATTGAATAGATTGAACAATGGGCTGAAGGTTAAAGGTTTGCACAGCAAAGTGCAAAAGAGTCTACGGTAAAGGAGTTTCTGAAGAAGCTGTATACCATAAGCTGCTACCAATGGTTGTATGGTCCAAGATGGAATTTTTGTAGCTATCATACAATGAAGCGAATATGTTTTGTGTGTTATACAATGAGTCCAAGTCAAGGCTGAGTGTATGGTGGAAGAGGGAGGTCATATGGTGCAGTCCATATCAACCAGTCATCCAAAAGGGAGAAATATGGAAATATTATTATCGTACACTTGAATTTGCGGTCTTTTTGACTATTGAATGATCAACTCATGAAGACTAGGTCCTTTTGTATGGTGAGAAAAATGGAAACTTAATTAAAATTTTATTTTTTTCTCTTTTCACCCATTTTAAAAGGTTTTTACTTTTATTATTCTTTTTTGTTTTTCTTTTGTGGGGCCCACTTCTCATTTTCTTCTTTGACCTCATTACTTTTCTTTCTAATCTATAGTGCAGTACCTTTCCCTTTTTCGTTATTTGCCAATGAAGTTTTCTCCAATCATCTTTATACTTCAATGTCATAGAAAAATATACAATACAAATAGGGTCCTTCGTAACATTCATCAATACAAGCTCTCATAGGCTCCAAATCGGATATTTTTTTTTAATATTATAAATTTGAATCATACCGTCACTAATTTCATGAACTTCAATTGAGTTTGGCACTGCTAATAGAACATCAAACTCAATCAAATTTATAGCTTCCAACCTTCAACCTTCGAGAATAAATTGCAATGTTCCATAGGGATGCATCCCCCCCTAAAATCCCCGTGATTCCAGAATAGGGACATCTCCAAGACACTAGAGCGTAGGGGAAAGGTTCCCCTGCCACACCACCACCTCCACCAAGATGCTTGGGATGCCATCGGGACAACGAGGACGTTGGGATGTCTAGGGGACGCCCAAGAGTCCCTCGACCATCCTAAGAATGCCCAATCGTCTCCTATGACTGACAAGTAGAAAAAAGGTTTTAAATAAAAAAACTTAATTTTTTTTTTTTTAACACCCAAGGCCAAACCCTAATGGCCAATGGGACCCACCAAAGCCTCTCAAACCCTATAAAACAACCTAAAGGCTCAAATCCTAGAGTGAAGGAGTTAAAGAGTGAGAGTGAAGTGTTGCAAGTGCAAGAAGGTTGAGGAGGAGCAAGAAGAAGAGGAAGAAGGATTCTACACCAAGTTGCAAGGATTTTTCAAGCATAAGGTAGGATTCTATGATTGTTTTTTCTATATTTTTTTAAAATTAGTTTCATAATCATATTTTAATTTTTTTCATAATTTCATAGACATGGCTGCAAGTGCATACTCATTGTTCAATGTAAATTTTCCATATTGTCATCAAGATTCAACATTGAAATTTTAAATTTTAAAAAAAATTTAAAATAAAAACCATATTCATAGACATGGCTGTAGGCTATCATATTTTTTTTTTAATTTAAGTTTACTATTTTACAAATTAGTAAATTACTTTCTATTTATATGTTCAAATTTTTTATTTTTTATTTTGACATATGTCAAACTAGGACGAAACTTTTGTGTATCCTCTACTTTTGTGCTTTGTGTAACCTGAAGTAAGAAAAACAAAAGTGAAATCCTTGGTTGAAAAAGATTAAGAACAAAGATTTTTATTTGTGTATCCTTTGCTGTTGTGCTTCGTACAACCTAAAGTAAGAAAAAAAGAAAAAAAGAAAAATTGTGTCTTAATCCTTTGCATTATGTTGCATGCATAGTTTGAATTTTAATTTTAAAATTATAAACTTATAAATTTTCTATTATTTATTGCAGTGTCACAATGAGTTCTCAAGGCATGAGTGAGGATGAGGTTGAGGTTCAATCTCAAAGTGAAACTAAATCTAATTATGCAGTTGAGGCTGATGAAAATGTAGAAGTAGAGAGCGGTGACCGTGAAACCCAAACCACGAGTTCCATGATGTTACATCCCCTCAGACTTAAACATGTTTATGATAATGGAATTATGGTCGTTATGTTAGTTGCAAGTAACTGCTTTTCATGAGAATGTGAAATTGTGGAAAGAATAATTGTTTATATGTCGTAATTTCAAATGTGAATGATTTTCTTTTACATGCGAAAATGTATGTGATGATGAGATTATATTTAAACATGTATATATATGTCGAGAATGGTCTAACCCTAGTCTTTTTGTCAAGTGGTTGTAGGACTGTCAACATTCGAAGGGAAAGGGGAATATCATCAGGGAGAGGATGTGGTTAACAAAGGATCAATTTTATCATTAGCCTTGAGTCAGTGTAAGAAAGTTGGATCAAAGTCATAGCCTTGGCCATTGGACATTTAATTTAATTATAAAAAAAATAAGTTAATTAGGAATTACCTTGCACCAATCTCCTCTTAAATACATATTATAAAATAAAATGAAATTGAATAATGAATTAGAGCAATGTAATATCTTGCTTAGCCGTGAGTTGGCAAGGAGGCAAGATCGGTTACGTAAGAAGGAAACACCCGCCACCTTGGCCTCAATCTAGAACGTAACACCAAGAGGAATTCAAGCAGACACCTTACCGCATAATATAGGTTTGCTTTGATTCTTTCACTCTCTCGGACCTCTTGGGCTTGCTTCCTCATCAATGGTTTGGGGGGGTTTTGCAAAACTGATTTTGTGTATTCTCTGTCAATTCACCTCGTATTGTTACTTCTCTCATTCGCAGTTTGTATTCTTGTCTTTTTCTTTGGAAATCGCATTATGGGCATTCTCTCAAATCAGCAATCCTTGATAGCTTTGGCATTTAGCAAGTATTGCTCTATTCTCGAGTTATTCCTCTGTAGCAGCTTAGTTTCTCTCTCTATTGAATTGCTTGGAATCATTCTCCTGTACCGCATTCGCTAGTTCTGCATTCATTTCCAACTCTCCATCTCTTCTCCTCTCCTGTCGGTGGTCTCATCAAAAGAAATTCATTGATTTGGTTCTTGTTGTCAAGCTTCTAAGAAATGGAGTTGGGTCGAGTTGTTCTAAATCCCAATTCTGGTGATATTAGTGCGATTTTCTGTGTTGTCGCCTCTGCAATTCTTGGCCAAACGGAACTTCTAAGAACTCATCAATTTGTCCTTGCTCTTTAGTAGAGAAGAAATTGGTATTCTTTCGCAATCAAATCGGCACTTACATGCATGTAATACTTCTTGTCTCGAATAAGATCTGCCAAGAAGAATATCCTTTAAACGTCTTTTTTTTAACCTTAAATAGAATGAATGATATTGAAATCACATTCAAAGCTTTTAAAAGGACTTTCTTTCTATCAAACTAGACTCAACTAGAAATTGATCCATATCATGTATTTTGTTAAAATCTTGAGTACGGAAATTACTCTGTTACTTCTTCACAGAATCTGAATGATGATTGAATTATCTTCAAGCCACTATAACTCATGCTTGTCTAAGCCAAAACTCTTTCTCTCTCCTCTGTGCTTTAACTTTGGTGATTGAATAGTGAATTGATCTGATCATTTCGATGTACTCCTTGTCTTGATGGAAACATTTTGCTTTCGGCTCTCGTTTCTCTTCTCTGTATTATACCGATGGAGGACATTATCCTTATGAGTTGTACGGTTTGATGATCTAGTATTCGAAATACTCTTCTTGGTCTAGCCGACCCTAAATTTTGGTTGAGGTTTCCTTTTAGATGCTTTGTTGATTCATTTGCCTTTCCTTAGTCGAAGTCCGCTTGTACTCTGTTCCTTAAATCTCTATTTTGGATACGTGCCTTTCCTCACACCAATCCGAGATCATCTAATCTGTAAAGTTCTTCAGGGGTGGCAAGTTTGTCCATCTCTGTATATGCTTGAAAGAGCCGAATTTTCTTTAGAAGTGAAAAGATTATATTTAAAATCCCTCTCATAATGCTTATGAAATCAGCTTAAACTTAAATTAAGAGAAATGCTTCTATCAAGTCTTTGTGATATAGACTATGAAGTTAAAATGATGAAATTTGAAAGACCCTCTTAATCGAATATGTCTCTCAATATGTTTGTGCTCTATGAAAACAACTTTCGTAAAAGAAGAGATTTAATGAGGAACGAAGTCATTGTAATGTTAATCTGATGAAACCTTCTTGAAGGACAAGTCTCATCTCTTTCTCTTTAAGTGTTATGTAAACCGAATGGTCTCTAAAGATGTGATTTGACAATGAACCAAGATTCTCTTATTATGCTTGATATAAATTGTTGAACCTTGATTCAAGAAGGAAGAATTGAATACATGACATTGTAATATAAAACCCTATGGTTAAGATTTAACCTCGATCTAAGAGAAAAATGGTAACCAAACCTGATATAGAAAAATTAGACCTTGAGATAAGTATTATCATGTCGAGCAAGGGTGAGAGTGTTGACGGCACAGGAGTTCCAGTAATATCGGCACAGGAGTGCCAGAAATATTAAAAAATCCTTGGCCAAGGTATGATGCCAGTTAGGCATTGGTCAGCTATCATGGACCAGATATACTTCTGGTCAGAATGATCCTTTTGGTTAGGAGGTACCTACAGAGGAGGGATCGACCAGCAGTATAGGTTCATGACACCAGGCTCAGAATGGCCTGATGATAATTTGATCCTCGTTGATTACCCTCGTGAAGGGTCGGGTTCTTTAGTTGAAGAAACTCGGGAGACCAGTAGGTCTTGGATGGGCGGAAAATCCCTTGATGATATTTCCGTTTCTCTCAATGATAAAGTTGTTCAAGCAATTCAGCATGATGATGATGTCAAATTGTATACTTTTTCTCTCGCTCGTATTTCCAAGTACATGCATTTGTCAATTTAAGTTTACTTTCAATTCTGCAATAAATTGTTATTTCCTTTTAGTTAATTGTTCATATGTAAAAATCTGCAGTTGATTAGTCAGATAGTTATTTGATTCATTTAGCTGAAATGGAAGATCTGAAATAAGTTAATGAATATAAAGAAGTTATTTCTTTCCTTCAGTTCGTTAATTTGTTAAATGGGAACCCTAGATGGATTAGTTAGTGTTGTACCCAAACCAAATTTTTTGCTTCATTAAGGCATTTTGCATTTTAAAGTCTAAACCTTGCTAAAATGTTGTAAAATACCGTTTTGGGCAATGTCAAGCATGGAGTTTTTGTCAATATTTGTCAGTCAAAGTCAGTTATATTGGTCAAAACCTGAAGAAGAGACTCAAAATAAATATTTTCACGATGGAGGAGCATCTCACGACGGCATTTCATATTGCGTGACGGTCATTTTAATGACTCAAACAGAAGTTTTCGCTGATCAAATCATGGAGATTTTTCTCGCAGGAAAAGCCTCAAAGTGCAAGTATAGCTCAGGGGCGCCCAGTTTTTTTGAGGTCAAGATCTTGTCTGAAGTGTTCAAGCATACAGTCAATCTCTTCAGAATCAGCCTGGCTATCCGTCGAGCTATCCAGCGAGGCGTTCCGAGACTCACAGCTCCGGCAAATCGCGACAGAAGTAAAAATCCCTAAATTTTAGGAGATGGAAATTTTGTTCTTTTCAGGCAAAAGCGCGCCTCTAGCCTGAGGGCGCCCATTTCAAGGCAAGGGTAAATCTCGTCAGTTTCGTTGCCGAAGACAGTCAATTCATTCACAGCTAGTCTGCTTATCCAACGAGATATCAAGTGCAGTCATCCGACTCTCAGAGTTCAGGCGGCAGACGTCCGAAGAACAGCTTAAAATGGAGTTTTCATGTTTTTTGAGCTTCTCCGTTTATGCCCAGTGCAAGTACAAGCCAGGGGCGCTGGCCTAAAGGACCCCTCAGATGCCAGAATTTGCAGACAGAGTCTTCACGACATCAGTAGTATACTAGCCTAGCTCTTAGCAACGATCATCTTCAGCCTTTGTCAATCCGGACGCTCCTCGTGGTCGTGGGCGTAGATTCTACTTTGCTAACGCACTTTTCTCCTGGGCGAATCCAACAACAAATGGTTTTCGGGCGCAGGTTTTCATGGTCTTAAGGCTTAGCCTTCGCCGACGTCAGATGAGCCCGCTCGCTGCTCGGGTCTTCACGACTATTGAGCGTAATCAATTTATCTTTCCAACGAGCATAGCCGTCAGCCTTCAGCATTTGGCAGTCGTTCGTGCGTGCGAGGTCTTTGGTGTCATATTACAAGGTGAAGATGTCCGAAAACGTCCAGAAAATGGCTAAGTCTGGGAGCGGTAAACATATTAAAAATACGCACTGGAGAATTTGAGGTCTTAGAAGCAGTTTTCTTGCCTCGACACCTCCAGTGACTTCTCTTAAGAGCCCTCCTGGCTGTCCGTTAAAACAGATAACGCCTGAATCGGGTCATCCCAGCTCCAGATATCAGCTGTCAAAGTAGGGTGTTTTGACGACGTTTGATTTTCGTTGAAATGTCCAAAGTGCAACCTTGAGCCAGGGGCGCTTTTCTTTTTGAGGCCCTTAACACAGCTTTTAGTCGATGCGGTGAGCAATATTGGATGCAGAATATCTCCAAATATGCCGCCGCGGAGCTTCGCCTGCATCGCCAGGTTCACCGCTCAACGGCCGTACGTACGGTTGATCTGTCGTGATGGCCGCTTTAGGGAAATGGCTAAGTCTCGAACCCGTGAAAGCAATTCTAATCAAGTGCTTTAATTTTTCAAGGGGTTAAACTATTGATTTTGGCAAATTGTGTTCCCCAGCCAGATATTTCTTCCTTTGTTCAAGAGGCTTTCCTCGCTGATTATCTCGCATCGGGCCTCGCAAAGATCACCCTGGCCATCCCGGAAATCGTCGGTTGGCCGGGCCATGACAAAGGTTGCCGCCTATAAAATAGGATTTAATTGGGGTATCGAAGTATCTTTGAGCAAATGGACGCCTATATGCTCAAGTGATGACTTTTCAAAGTCGTGGAAGCATGACGATGAATCTCAGAGCTTCAACCAGTTTGTCAACTGAAGTTCGGAATATGTCTATTTTTAGATGGTGTTTCTATTTTTGGCGCCATTACATGATAATAATTATTTTATTATTATTTTCAAATTTGAACTTCAGATAGTGGCAGTCGAACTGAAAGGCAACCAATCAGAGGCTTTCTATTCTGGTTAGGGTTAGGAATTCTTGCAGTTGCCAAGTGGGGCGAATTTATTCTTATTTATATGTGGCGCCATCTTCATTGTTCTTCACAAAGCATTCAAAGAAATTCGATTTTCTCAAGAGCACAATTAATCTTGAGTGAATTCGTATTTTTCTAAGGCAAATTCATTATCTTCAAAGAAATCGAATTTTATTATTCAAAGTAAGAAGGAGAAAGTGGCGCAAATTCATCCAAAGTAATTCGCAATTCTTCAAAGGCATATTCAATCTTCTAAAACAATTCGCAAATTCTTCAGAGGATTCAAAGGCGAATTAATATTCAAAGGCGTATTCCAAATTCTTTTCAAAGCCGTCTCAAAATTCAATAAAGTTCGCAATCCTTTAAAGATTCCAAGGCAAATATCATTTCAAGGGCGAATTCTTCAGAGGTTTTTGAGGCGAATTTCATAAACAATCAAAAGGCGTCTCAAATTTCATTATAATTCGCATTTCTTCATTGATATTCAAAGGCGAATTGGTATTAAAAGGCGTATTCCAAACAAAGGCGAAACCTCAAGTTTAAATACAAATTCGTATTTTCTTCAGAGAAAATCGAATTTCTTCATATTAAAAAGGCGCAAATTTCAAGAGGAGCAATTCGTGGTTTTCAATTCCAAAGCGAATTCTTCCAGTTCAGAGGTGAAATCTTCATCAATTCACAGGGGCGATTTCATTTAACATATCTTTTTGCAGATTCAAGTTCACAAATATCAGTTATTCAAAGAAATCTTGGGCGATTTTCAATGTAAGA